>VZUI01045345.1:0-21286 GCA_013401135.1 Cettia cetti | reverse complement strand
GCGGGGATCGGGGGTTCCCGGTCCCGGCTTTGTGTGCCCCAGAGCGGGGATCGGGGGCTCCCTGTACCGGCTTTGTGTGCCCCAGAGCGGGGATCGGGGGTTCCCGGTCCCGGCTTTGTGTGCCCCAGAGCGGGGATCGGGGGTTCCCGGTCCCGGCTTTGTGTGCCCCGGGGAGCGGCTCCTCAGCGCTGCACCTTCCCCAGGCGGGGCGGGAGCTGCTGTGGCCGCTCTGCCCGTGGCACAAGTGCCGTTCTCGGTTGAGCCAAACCTGACTCCATTTCAGCCCTCAGGACACACAAACGTCACCAGAGACGCTGTTTGGCACACGGGGTGTTTTCCAGTCAGCGCTCGGCCTGGCACTGCCGGGTGTTGGGGAGAGTTGAGGCTGACGGAGAGCACAAACAAAAGCTTCAGGGGGCTGGGAGCCCCACTGCCTCCTGTGCTCCAGCCTCTGGTGCCCAGGACTTGCCAGAGTTACCCTCCTTCCCCATCTCCTGCAAGATCCACTCCTGTTCCTAACACAATCTGACGTTCAGTACCAATGGGGTGAGTACATCTTCCTGTTTCCCAGGAACGTCTGTGCACATCCCTTAGCACTCCATTTCCAGCTTAATTGACCTTCCTAAGATTTTCAAGGATAATGCTTTATTGATTGTGTGTCGTACAAAATAATTCAGCAGCCAGTTGTTTGAACTTAGCCTCTACTTTGAGCTCTTTCTAAAAAAGAATTATGCACATTATGCACTAATTGCACATCGCAACCTTGGCACTTTTGCTTTATCCTGCCTTCCTTCATGCTTTTCAATAGTACTTCACTACCAAAAATGCTGCTGCTAGCACTGGTCTGTTTGTGAGCACAGGCACAGCGCGGTTTTTCCAAGCAGTCACAGAAATTATTTGGCAATGCCCATCCACTTCCAGCTGCATAAGCACCCACCAACCCAAAGGACCAGTGTGAAAGCAGACCCAAGTGTGCAATCACATTTAACTCACAGGAAGCTTCAAAACTGGGTGAATTGCACTGGCATAAGACTTTTTTTTTTTTCTTTTCTTACAATCTCACATTACCCCACAGCAATAGAAGCTGTAGAATTGAAGAGCGGTACTTTGGGGCCTGAATATAGATTTAACTAATGCAATTCTTGTTTTTATAACAGAAGAGGAAGCAACAAATTTCTGGTGGTCTACCTTTACTAGAAAGGAAAAATAGAAGCCATTAACCAGCACATGGTAATTTATCACAGATCAAACATTAACAAGAGTCCCTGGTACCCTGGCACACAGCTCTTCATGAGGCTTCAGTCTTCAATATTGAAGCCACAAGTAACAGACATTGCTGGGGATTTACCAGCTGAACTGATTGAGTGCTTCCTGCATGGATCCTGCTCCTCTAAGAGCATTCCCAGAGAGTGTTTGCCATTTAATTGTGCCCTGGACAAGTCCCTGGATACAGGAAATTAAGGACCTAACACAGATCTTCTAATTCCGATGCTAATTTTTAAGAGATGCCCCTGGCATTTCGTACCCAGTTTGGTGACTTGCACACACACTGGACATGTTAGGACACCGTGTTACTTGCTTATGTAACATTCAAACTTTGTTAATTAGATAAATATTTAACAGTAAAATGCTACTGCTTGGAAAATGTCTGTTTTGTATTTCTCTCCGTGTTTCAAGGTCTTTAATGTCTTTTTCTTTTCCAGTTAGTTCCCTCAGGCACTGGATTCTTAATCAAATACCCTTCAGATGCAAAGAGCGCTTCTCTATAGGCATGGAGGAATTTATTTATAGCCACTTGAAAACCTTCTTAATCAGTGCACAATCATGCTACAGTGTAATCAATGCATTCTACAGCAACAGATCCATTTAGTGCTGCAGAATTTTTCTTTGACTTATCCTAGAAACTGTAAATTACTTCCCTCATTAACCATGTCAAAATTACATAAATAAATAACTATATAAATAAATGTTGGCTTCACTGTGTATACCAACAGTTGAACAACCAGTGCAGAGTTGCTCTAGGAGTATTACATAATTTTTTAGTTCACATGGCATGAATACTGCAATTTGATTTCAATTCTCTCTTGAGACAGAAATTAATTGCTGAAGCCAGTAGATTTTCTTTGATCTCCTCCAAACTGCAGACATTACATCCCTGCAGGAGAGGAGCCCCATTCACATCTGCACAGGAAAGGCACCAGTCTAAACTTGAGTGAAAAGGCAGGGCTACCTTCTGTGCTGGTGTAGTGCACATGGAAAGAAATTACAGTAAATCACACAGGCAAGGTAGATGTCTTTATTTATTATGTCCAACTGTTAGGTCACTTGAGAAGTGCAGAATTTTCCCTCTGAAGACTGAGATGGACTATATCTCTCCATTTTATGGCAAGAGTCCAACTGCCCTCACGACTCAAACTGCTTTTATATGTTTGCAGCCCTCATCACAAATCCTGTTTTTCCCTTTAAACAAAATTCCCATCTGAAACTATATTTCTACAGGGACACCTGAAAATTTTCCTCAAGATGAGAAAATGGTATTATTTTGATTTGAAATTTAAAATGAAGCCCTGCTGTTGTAAAGCCTGATTTACAAAAGAGCACAGTAATCCAGCACCAGGCAACAAGGCTTCCTCTCCTGCAGGGATAAAAAAAAAAAAACTTTCCCAGTCCCCCTTTGAGAGCACACAAGTATTTGACTGAAGTGTCTGGGAGGGGTAACTCCCTCCCTTTCCCTGAGCAAACACTTGGATGTGAAGCCAGAGCCTGTTCAGTTTGCTCTTTGGGGACAGAAGAATTGACATGTCTGTGTGAGAGCAGCAGGAATATTAACAGAGTCAACAGGCAGACATTTTAGCAACTGTACCACTTGTGGGCTCATTATTGCCATTTTCTTACACATGAGCATTAGTGTATCCATGGAAAACCCCAAAAATATTGCACAGTAATAGCAGGTTTTTATTGCTTTTCAGGAACAACCTTAGCCCCAGGGATGTTCCTGTTGGGTTGAGGTCTGTCAGGCCACAGCACACACACAAACATACATACACATGACCCAGAGACATTCTAGCCCATGGCACCACCAAAAACAAGTGAACATTTTACTGCACAGTCCCCTTCGTAGGGCTGGTAAAGACAGCTGCTACCCATGGAAACTTGAAAATAAAGAAAAGTGAGAGTGGGTCTTTGACATTGCTTTAAGGCAGTCTGACAGCGACAGACTCAAGTTTAGTATCAAGATGGTGTTTGTGAAATTTACACTCTCATTTTTAAACCAAATCCCTTTCCTAGCTACTAGTTACAAACAAATCTGCACAGGTAAGAGCATGACAGACTTGCAAGCTAAGCTGCAAAACTGGAGAACCATGAAGTTCTGCCTAACACTAACTCAGAACTGCTCAGATACTTACCTGCATGTGTTCCTTTAGCAGTGGGTCACATCTGATGTAAGAATCCCTCTGAAATAAATCTCTCTCTGAAAATCAGCATAAGTTCCTTGAGCAAGCAAGCCCCTGCCTCAAGAGATGGCATACACATCATCTGATCCTGCAGCAGTACAGGTGCATCCATGGAAGCTTCTGCATCCCCCTCTGCCCCATTCTCCAAACTCAGCACCTGCTTCCATAAGAGCTGGTAATATTTTATGTCAGTCAGGATCATAAAAAATAGAATTTTATTTACATTTACATTTTCATATTCAAATTCAATACAAATTATGAAATATTTACAACCATTTCATTTGTACTACAGCTAAGAAAATGCATTGCTTCCCCCCCCCGCCCCCAGATTCTAAAGTTATTTATTGGAGGTTCTAAGAAAATCCTACTAAACAATAGAAACTAGTCAAAGATGCAGAGGTAAAAAAATAAAGTGCATTTATAAGATGTCCTTAGTTACCTTCACTGGACAAGGCCAAGTCACTCTTGAGGCACCCAGTGTTCCTACCTGAGCCCATCTCAACTCCACACAGAGGACAGACAGCTTCTCCAACTCTGTTACACTCACAGGACATTGGCTCTCCCTGCAGCTTGTGCACTTGAGCAGGACAATGTACAGCAACAGCTCAGCACTTTTCAAGGCTGGATCATTTCTGAACAAAACCCAGCAGATCCTTTGGTAAGAATCTATCTTTTCATCTTAGGCTGAGGCTTTCCTGAAGTCATCCCAGATTCCCAAATAGCCAGGACTCTGGCACATTGCTGGTGCTAGAGATGGTTGTAGCTCCCCAAATCACTTGAGGATCTTCCAGAATAATGTTAACAAGGTTTGAAAAGTTTCTGCAGTTGTTCCCTTTACAGCAAGTCAGATTTGGCCTGTCAGCTTGCAGCTCTCTTTTCTTTCCCTTTAGGAATGTGTAGTTGGCAGGTTGGAGTTGAGAGGTAGAAAATCAGTTGGTTATTAGAGAACCAAAGACACTGTGGACAAAATCCAGTTTGACAAGCATTAGTTTGCACTTTCTCCAATCAAATTAGTGCACTGAAACATTAAATACCATGTTGCATTAAACAAAACTGTGTCATAAATATTAGAACAGATCAAAATAAATTTGTTTACAATGAAAATCCACTTGAATGAAAAAAATAACAAAAAAATCCAACTCAAAACAATTCCCAGTGGAGACAACTATGATGTAAAAAAATCTTCTCACTTAAACAACTCAAACATGGTAGAGAAGCTTTGCTGATGATGGAATTTTTGTTTGAGTTAAAATCTGCTGGTTTTCTTTATATTTAAGACAGCATTATCTGGAGAGTGTTAAGACTCCTGTGGGAAATACAGTCTTAAGAAAGGCAAACCATACAATTATGATTTGGACAAGTCTATTTAACTTAGCATTGCCAGTGCACAACACTCTTGCAACTTTTGGTTTCTATGGAATGGCAGTAGGCAGCTCCTTGCAGAAGGCTTGCACCACATGGCTGGGCATGTTCTCACAAAGTGACTTCACAAACAATCCTGCCTTCAGAAACTTGTGTTTCATCCCCCTCAAAACCTGGGTTGTCACCGTGTGAAGGCACAGTCACAGTGGAGGGCTGGGATTCATCATTTACAGGATGTGTGTTGTCATCTGTACAGAAGAAAAACAAGTTAAAAAGTGCCACAGTCAAGCATTATCACCTGAAAGCAAACCCCACAAACTTGATTTGCACATCTTGCTATGAAGGCAACTCCCCCTAATTCACAGCCTAAGCAGGCAAGCAGAAATGATCTGGCAAGGCAGATGAAACAGCAGACATACTTTCTGATGGTGCATGTGCCTCCTGAGCAGGTTCATCTGGTCCCTGTACAGAATCATAGCCAGAGGATGCTGTTTCACTAAGATTGTCCTCTTCATTAACTATAGTGACAGCGGACAAAGGCCTTTGGCCACTGGATCCTGGGGCTTGCACAGGCTCAGACCGTGGTTCCACATCCATCTTTGTGGAAAAAATAAAAAGAAAATGGTTAAATTACAACTTGGCAGGAGGGTGCATCTTTCTGGGAGAACAATGCCTGCAAGGACTGAGTCGGGAGCACTTTTCAGCAGAGGGAAAAATGTGGAATGGAATAAAAGCTCTGCTGTTGACCTCCAGCATCAGAGGTGAAAACCAGTTACTGCCTAAGTGAGTGGGAAGTTTGGACACAGCTTCTGCATTGTTTGCCCAGCATCAGGAGGAGAGTCTTTCTTCCTTCCACCCAGTGCAGATCTGCCTCCCCCAGGCAAACTCTGGCTTATGTTTTAGCTGGTCCAGGCAGCATCAGGCACTGGCAACAGCATCTTCCTCTGGCACTTGCAACAATGAGCAATTACAGAACACATCAGAAACTCCTAATGTATCCTAGGAAATCAGGAAGTCCCAGAAATGTCTTACATGCTGACACATTCACTTTTCAAAGGCATCAGGTACTGAGCAACTGAAGAGAAGCTGGTTTCAGGGCCAGTATGAGTTGTCAAAGTCTGCCTGAAGGTTTGAGAAACACCCTTAGCTGAGAGCACAGGAGTTAAGAGTGATTCTTCCCATCAGGCATGAGTCAGCTCTGGCTGACATTCTGCCCAAGCCTTTAGGTGATACCAACTCACAGCTGCAGGCTTCCCTAAAAGGGAAGTATTCCTACAGCATCTGGTCACAGACATGGCAACACCCCTGCTTATCACCTGCACTCCAAAGGCAGCATGAAAAAGCTCCAGATGTGTCAGCAGTGTGAAACTGAGACTGGCAGCTGCCACCACCACAGGCTGCTGGCTTACCTCAACACCCAGCACTTTGAGGATGTCACATTTGCACAGAGGACACGTCCCGTGCTCCAGAAGCCAGGGGTCAATGCAGGTCTTGTGGAAGACGTGGCTGGTGGAAGAAGGAAGGTAGCCAGCAGGTTAGGTTTCACACCAGGAACACTGCTCATGTGCCAGCTAGGAAGGACCCTTTTGTAACACCAAGAATTTGTTCTTTCTGGAATGGATGACCTTATTTTGCCACAAGTTTCAGCTGGAAGTTATGGACAGTTCATGTTTCAACCTGTAGCTGGTTTGTGTATATTAGTATCCTGATACAATTTGCTAGAATTCAGCATTATCATTTTTGCTACACCTAAACAGTCTAAAGCTGTTTTTCTAAAACCGTGTACAATACATTCCCAGCTGATAATTTAAATGATACAACTATTGACATCTCAGCCTTAGGTTTAAGGTTAACTTCTCTCATGCAGATGACTAAATAGCATTTGTTTCTGTTGTAATTGCATGGGCAAATCATCTCACAGAGTTATGTCCTCAAGGTAAACTGAACTCCCACCCATTTACTGTGTCTGTGCAATCACTGTGTATTCCAAGTGGAATTGGCAGGCTGAACACTCGAAGTAAATATAGCTCAGCCATCACAGATGCAAATGTGTGCTTCTATTAAGACACTCAATTCCACAATGGGTTTAAATTAGGCCACAGATTTAGGAGGATGACTTGGAATCCTGCAATCTGTCTGTTCCCTCAGCATGAATAGAAACAGCAAGGCAAACAAGCACTGCTCAGTATTAATCAACCCTATTATGAGGTAAGTGCAGAGATCACCACATCCAGTGCTCAGCAGCCCACACTCCAGCAGGATCCAAGGATTCTCCAATTCAGCTCACACAATCAGCACTTCCTTCCAGCTGCACCAAAGTCATGTTTAGAATAAAACCTGAAACTTCCTTGACCCTGACTACCTAAAGTCCTTGAACTTAATCCTGAACCTCTGCAACTGTAAATGCCTTCAGTTTGACTCTCTGGACAAGAATTCCCTCAGCAAACACTCACACCCCAGGAACCCAGATACCACCAATGTGACTCACAGGAACATTCCTTTGATTGGCTCTTTCACAGATACAGTTAAATGCTTTCAGCAAGCAGGGTCTCAGTGTTGAGTCAGCCACCAAAATCAAGCATCACAAATGGACATGCACAAAAGCAGTCTAATAGCAAATGCAGTAAATTCGTGTGTAAAGAACACAATCAAAAGATATTGCTCCACTCTTACCCAAATAAGCCATGCTTTGTTTGCAGGTTCAGACCAGGATTAGCAGGGTTTTTAGGGAAATAATGAGAAGTCAGGTCTACTATCAGGCAAAATGTCTGGACCCTGTCTACAGGTTTCTGTACATATGGCACTTAGTCCATTACTAAACAAAATTACCCACGTGCATAAACATGACAAGACAACTGGATAATCATTAATATACATGCCTGAAAGGTTATCCAGTTTGGGTTTTTTTAAAGTATTAAGCATGAGATCAAGGGAGCTGGTTGAGAACACCTTGCAGACCAACCAGAATCAACATACTATCTGGAGAACACCTTGCAGACCAACTTTTTACCAAAACATCTTGGAGGTCCTACTGCTTAGGAGCAGAGAAAGCCTTTGCAAAACTGTAAAACTGTAACCTGGTGCACAGGTAACTCCAGCTGAGATTTGCCAGTGTTTGGCAGCACTGCTCAGCACACAACAGCAGCTACCCATTTTTCTATTCTTCAGAATTTCATTTTCCTACATCAAAGCGTTTCCAAGTGCTTTTTGCAACCCTCCCTTAAGGGTTATGACACCTTTTCCTTTGCACAGGTTGGGCAGTTCATGTGACAGCCCTCTGATTTTAAAGCTTGGCCAGAGCAGTCCCAGTCAGCAGGCACAGGGGGAAATCCCACAGAACAAGTTTCCTTAAGCTCTGGGGCACCTTCATTGCTCAACTTAGGAGCAATCACATTAAAGCCTTAGTGCTTCACTACTGGGCTTCCACAGCAGTGAGATACAACAGGAGAGAATTCTAGAAAATAAGCTGCTATAGCTTCATTTTAGTCTCTGTTTCAGAGGATGCATACAAGAATAGAAATGCTTTCTTCTAAACTACAAAAGCCAGCATGGTTTGTAACAAATTTAGAAGAAACACAGCCCCCTTAGTAAACAGTAATTTAAAAGACAAGAAATGGGCAACATTTTGCCAATTACCTGCAAGTTAGTGGTAACAATCTTATATAGCAGCGAAGGAAGAAATCCTAAACAAGTCCTGCAATCCCACTGAGGGACACTGTGGTCTGCCAAGTTATGTGTGCCAATCCACTCACAGGGGAAGTGATGAACACAGGCCACTGGAGCACACTACAAATGTGTATTCTGCTGTTCAAAATTGTTTTGATAGATATTCAAGAATTGTCACTGTACAACAACTTGATGAAAGTTCGTTAACAAACATGGCAGAATTTTGGATAAAGAGGCAGTTTGGAAGAACTTACTTGCAAGTCAGAACACGCATCACATCATTTGGCTTGTACTGCTCAAAGCACACAACACAGGAATCTCCATCTGGACCAGTTTCCTAAAACAGTGAAATGAATTTTCAGCTTTAACACACTTTGAAAGCTTCCTCTGAACCCCAGTCAGATTTACTGCAGATGAAAGGGTCTAGCTAGAGTCATCCATGATGCTCCCAAATATAATCCTATATAAACACACTTTGTGGATTACTGACAGCCAAGCTGCCACTTCAAAAGAAGCATTGAAAGTTTACACCCCTGGTTTAGAATTCCAGCTGAAACTGTTATTGGATTACTGGAGGCACTAGTGTAAAGGTTTAGAAACTGCTACCTCCAGTTTTAGTTACAAGAAGAGCCAGGGAAGCTGATTAGATTCTAGTTTATGTTTAAGCATCCATGCCAGCAAATCAGGTCCTGTCACATCAGCAAGACTACGAGCAAGCAGCTAACAAAATAAGCTGATTTATATGAATATAAATCTCGAGGCCTGGAAAAGGACCTGGTCTCTGAGGCTCAGAGAGACTTCTGCATCCTGCAGCAGTACCAGGGAGCTCCCTGGGTTCCATGCAAAGGCTGTGCTGTGACACAGGGGAGGTGACAGGGTCAGTCCTACCTTGTCCCCTTCCTTCAGGGTGCGCAGCTGCATCTGCTCGATGGCCTTCTTAGCCCTGGCCCTCAGCCGCCGCTGTGACACAAAGCAGGCCTGGTCAGACACTGACACCTTTTGTTCCCTTACTAATACTTACCCAGGTGCCTACTGCAAGCAGGCAACACTTTTAAGACCCAGGTGTTATCAAAACAAGCCAAGTAAGAATCACCATACTATCTGGAGACAACATGAAACAGAGGTTTGGGATGCACTGATGCAGTTACTGACGGGATGACACACCAAGGTGGCATGCACATCTGCTTGGGTTGTGCCTAACCTTTTCACAAAGCACAGCAATTATAAGGGTTTTCTAGTTTGAGAAGATGTAAGGTAATACTTTGATCACATTAGACCCAGCCAAAACAAACAGAAGCCTTCAAGCTGGCTTGGTACAAAAGACTGAACATTGAGTTCAACAATCAACAATTGTTTTATGTTATGCTCACTTAAGGACCTTCCTGCCACAAACAATCTGATGAAAGCTGAGAGAGATTCTATCCCAATCAGCACCAATATACCCTGAAGTGCTCCTCTGCTTCCACTGCTTTACAGCTTGCCTGGCAACTGTTGCTGTCCAGCTGTCCCTGCAGTGCCTGGAATTAACCCAGGGGCCAAGCTCTGAAGGTCACAGGTTGGTGCTGTTCCACTGACACAAAGAACAGGGATGTCCTTTCCCTACCTGGTGCACTTGAGGCAGCTCTGGCAGTGCCATCCCCAACACAACACTCACCTCAGGGACAGAGCAGACCCAAGTTTTGCAGCTAACCAAAAAGCCTCTTTCCAATCCCACTGCTGCGTGCAGGAGCCCTGCACTGTTGGCTTTCCAGCATTCCATCTCCTTAGGCATTTTAGCTCAGCTACATGAAACTTTTCCAGGTGCAGTACTGGTGGCACAAGTGCAGAAGGACAAGTGGGAGGAGGTCTGTTGCTGACACCTAAAAATCCTGCAAGGACTGGCCATTCAATCTGCCTAAGATTCCTTGTGCTGCAGCAGCAAACAAGCTGATATATACATTCCCTGGGACCCAGCCATATAGTCCTGGCACAAAACCAGCTATTTCTGTTATTTGCATTGTTTTTGTGCCCTAAGATAAAAGTATCCATGTGCATGCTTTAAGAGTTTAAAAGCTGACAAAAACCAAGGAAGAGACACATACAATCCAAAGGTGAGGCATGCAGACATGCAGATTTGTTTAGAAACAAGAACTACTGAGGTTTTCTTGGAAGACATCAGTATATGTTCCTGAATGTCACTTATGGTTAATTTTGAAATGATGTTGCCCTTGTCAAGGTTTGAGACTGAAGCCACAGAGCAGCAGCCACACACTGCTGTTTACTGAGGCCCCAGAGTCTGAGCAGCAAACATCAACAGAGCAGGAATGCAGCAATTTAAGTACTTCTCACACATGGCCAGAACTGTCACCACTACTTGTTATTAACTGAAAACTAAACTTTCTAGGAATGTACTCCCTCATACTGTATCTCCTCTACACATCTAATGTCAGGCCAAGCATATTAGACAGGACCCAACTGGCTGCACTGTTAATAATTTACTTGAAACAATATTTTTAGTTTTGCATGGGCACCAGTTTAATTGCTCCTCATTAAATGCATCAATGGCAAAGTCACCTTTAACACTGATTTTGGCAAGTACAGCAGAACACCCCTCCAGGGGATGGAGAAAGGTTGCAGAAGAAGCTTTATGTTCAATAGTCTACCAGGATACTTCAAGCTTGAAATGTCAAAGCATTTTGTGAAGCCAAATTTTTCAAGTGAATGTGAAACATTAATTATGTTAGAACTATAAAAGCCCCAACACAGAAAAAAAAATTAGAAAAAATAGCCAAGCCTAAGCTTTAAGCAAAGATATATTTCTTAGTATTTTAAAGATCAAACAAATACAGTCATTTTGACACTTAACCAAAACTTACAAACATCAAGATCCACACCCTGTTGGGATGGGGGTATAAAACTACAACAGCACAAACTCACCTGCTCCCTGGACTGGGCCCTTGCCATAATGAGCCTCCGAGCAGAGTAGGAGACGTAGCAGCCCACGGTTGCTGCTGCCACAATGAAGAAGGACACAGAGATGAAGAGGATGGTGAAGATATTCATGGACAGGCTGCGCTTTTTGCCCACCTCGATGAGCATGGTGACTTTCATGCCGCTCTGAATCCGCTGCAGGATCTCCACGCCCTTCAGGTTGCCAATCATAATTGCAACAATCTTTTCAGCACCTGCAAAGGAGGGCAAGCCATGCTCAGTTCCCAGGTGTTGTAGCAGAGGCATTGTTTGGGATGTCCTGCTACAAGGGCTGAAGAAATGGCTGTGGGAAGTTTCTGAAGAGTATTTATAGATTCAACATGAACTGATGGAGCAAGTGTCACCACTGTGTGTTTGTCCAGCTCAAAGTATGTCCCCTTACCTCTCAGCAGCACAGGTGAATGAACAATGCTTAGAATTCATTCCTTTCCACAGCATTCCTCACTCCTACAGAGGACACAGACTGTCCTATTTTGGACACAACACTTTGCTGATTTACATTTTAGCATGCCTTTGAACTACAAGGAGTTAAAAATAAACCCTCTACAGAGTTAGGTCACTGGGGATTGTGATATCTGTATAGGGATTGCTTCCTGTAATGGATCCATCTCCCTCCCTGCTCCACTGCTACTTCTTTACACCTCTTTTCTAAATTTGACTGTACTTCTGAGTACTTCCCCAGACACTGAGCAATCAAAGACATAGATCACCCTTCACTTCTGTATTTTCAGCAGCAATAGAGAAATGATTGAGGGGAAATTACACTGTGAATTCTAAGTGTTTTTATGAGTTTCTACTGCAGATTCACAGGAAAGCAAATATGAAGGGAGGTGTGCTCCACTTTTAAACAGTTGGGGGCAAGATGCCAAATGCCATCCTGATTTTAACAACAGGTTAAAACAGGTTTATTGGCTTAGTTGAACATCACAACAAGTCAAAGGAACAAAGGTGTTTATGGTAGGAAGAAATTTCAAGCAACTCCAGTCACCAAGCACAGACCAGAACAAACTGGTTTCCTTTCAGTGACATGCAAGTGCTTGAGGACACTTGATACCATTTGTAGAAACATTAGAAAGTCCCAATATAACAGAGAGGCTCTCAAGAGGGGGAAAAAAAAAAGGGGAGAAAGGGTGATGAGCAAATTATCACTGCTCTCTCTCTAAACTAAATACAAGAAAAGCAGATTTGAGACCAGCTAATCAGGAATCCCACTGCATTAAAGCATCAACTGCACAACATGCATAATAGACATTGCATGGGGGAAGAATGAAGCCTGTTACAAAGTGCTATTTTTAGCTAACCCCCTGGCCAAACACTCTTTAATGGGAAGACCAATTGTTTTTCTGTCTGCTGAGTTACTCAAGTTATTTCCCTCTGCTGAAAGTTATTCAATTTTCAGCTACCAAAAAACCCCCTAGAATTGGTGTTAAACCACAAAGGCAGTGAGACAGAGAGTGAGACAGTGTTTATTAGTTTTCCAGCTTGTTCACATAATGCTTGTGATCCAACACAGCAAGCAACTTTCCTCAGTGGAACAAAACTCATCTTTTATTCAGAAAGTTCCTTGTAAAGACAACGATATCACACAGAGAAGAGAAAAAAAAATTCCCCAGACTGCAACTACTCTTTAGGATGAACCAGGGGTTATACATCATATATAAAATGAGCTGGAGTCAGGTGTTAGCAGCAAGCAAAGTCAGAAGGCAGAAGCTGAGACTTGCTTTCCTAAGCATGGAAGAAAGCATGGAAGAACAGGCTGAAACAATGAGAAAACAAAAAAAGTATGCCAAAAAAAGCAAAAAATGGTTGTCTACCCTATTCCCCTATTCACCATTAGCCTGCAAAACCATGGCAGCTACTGAGCCATCCACTGTAAACAAGGTTTACCCTTTAAAGAAAGAAACATTCCATTTAAGTTTCAGACTGCATAGTTCACAAGGATGCCAACTGGCCACCACACAAGCCACCAGCTCAGAAAAAGCAGAATGGAAGAAATTAGTTTTGATTTTGAATGTTTCATATGCTAAAAGAAAAAAAAAAAAAAAAGCAGACTTTGGAGTTTGAATTCTCAAAGAACGGACAGGTTCTCCTTAACCACAGCAGAAATGCTACGTGAAGGCTCTTTCAGGAGATGAAATACAGCTCTTGGTGCCTGGATCACTGTTTTTATCTATAAGATACAGTGCTGGCAGCACAGATCAGTAAAAGTTGTGCTTTATGCCTTAGTCAAAGGAGCTGGAGGGTTCCCCCTGGCACCCCTCCAACCCCACCATCAGCAAAAATGGCATGAGGAGATCAAGCCACCTCCTGTTCCTTAACACAAAAGATACTGTCAGTTCACACTCCAACCATTTCATACCAGTTTATCACACCTGGCTCCTCAGGCACATAAGAGGAATATCTGATAGCCTATCTTTCATGTTTAGAAGAAAAAAAATTACAATGTCTTGAACATTGCTTATCTCACTGTACTTGAATAGTAAGAAACGGGATTTCTGGTGGTTATCAAACAGGCTGGTACAAGCTTGCTGTTATCTGTTACAGTAGGAGGAAAAATAAACTAACAGCGTACACAGGCTGAGCTGGTATTACCTATGTTACGTAATTCACCTCAGATGACAGGCCAGCACTGCACATAAAAGCCATCAAGTCTCAGCAGCACCCCTCATTTTAGGGACACAAGGGCTCTCCCTGCCCTCAATGAAACCAGAGCCTGCAGCCAGCTCTGCTCTCATCCATGGTGCAGTGTGGTTAAAGAAATAAAGTGCTGATTGCTGTCATGCACACGGCAAAATCTCATCAGGAATGTGCCCATCCCCACAATCGGCCTCCATCCCAGACACTGGCAGAGGAAACGCCTTTATTGCCCTGAGATAAGCTCTCCCCTGTGCTAGGGGGAGGGTGACTGAACCCAGAGTTCAGGAGCAATGTAAGCCTGGGTAAGCTGCTCCTTCTCCCCCTGCTTGCATGTTCTCCACCCCAAACATTACCTGGCACCAAGATAAAAGAATCATTTACATTCAGGTTATTTTGCAGTTACTTAAAGCTACAGCCACTTATGATCTAAACTGGTTGACTGAACTGCCTTTTTCCTCTCACCTAAGCTTAATTAAATCTACTTTCAGCTTGCTTTATGTGGCATATGGCACAGTGTCTGATCTCCTCCTCCTAAACACACAAGCTTTTCAGCATCCAGGGGCAAGCATTCACACAAAATCACAGCATGGCTGGGGTGGGAAGGAACCTCTGGAGATCACCCAGTACAAGCCCCCTGCTAAAGCAGGTTCACCCAGACAGGTCTGGAATATCTCCAGTGAGGGAGACTCCACCACCTCTCTGGGCAGCCTGTCCCAGTGCTCAGTCACCTCACACTCAGGAAGTTTCTCCTCCTGTTCAGGTGGAACTCTGTGTGTTTCAGTTTGTGCCCACTGTCCCCTGCTCTGGGAACTGATAAGAGCCTGCTCCATCCTCCTGACAGCCACCCTTAGCACATTTGTGTGCCCTGAGGAGGTCCCCTCAGCCCTTGGCTGTGTGACAGATGCCCAGCCCCTCACCACCCTCACAGGCCTTCTCTGGACTCCCTGCAGGTGTTCCAGGTCTGTCTTGAACCAAGGAGCCCCAAACTGCACATGGAACTCCAGATGAGGCCCCACCAGGGCAGAGCAGAGGGACAGGACCACCTCCCTGACCTCTTCCTAAAGCACCCCAGGATCCCACTGGCCTTCTTGGCCACAAGAACACACTGCTGGTCACGGACAGGAGTCCTCCAGGATCTGTGGGGTCTCCTTTCCAACAGATCAGCCCCAGCCTGTAGGGCTGGCCGGGGTTACTCCTCCCCAGGTGCAGCTGATCTTCATGAGGTTCCTCTGTGCCCAGCTCTGCAGCCTGTCCAAGCCTCCCTGAGTGGCACCACAGCCTTCAGGAGCATCAGCAACTCCTCCCAGTCTGTACCATCAGCTCAGGGCACACCTCATCCCTTCATACACACCACAGATGAATTAGGTGAACGGGACAGCAATACGTAGAGAAGGAAGATTTCCACACTAGGAAACTTATTTTAACTTTTTTACCAAACAGGCTAGGTGTATAAAGGGGCACATCAAGACCAAATGTAGTTTTACATGATGCGAGTTTCCACCAGTCCTCAGGGAATACTGGAGATGGAAACCAACCAGCACTCTATTTAGTTTAAAAAATGTTATTATTTGTTGAGTCCAACAGTTACCAAGCCTTTTTTTCTCCCCCTCCCTCTTTCTGAACCTTAAAGTCTTAAATAAACACTCCCATCCCCTAAACTTTAAAACATTTATAACATGCAATCATCCTCTAAAACAGCAGCCAGGACAGTAACATTTTTCAAGGGCACAGAAATGCCTGAGATCTTGTAGGACAGCTCTCTTCACTTGCTGTTTGGTCACCTACAAGACTGAAGTACCACCTTTGAATCTAGCAAACAGCATCTAAAACCTCCTGCAGAAACAGCAAGCAAAATTCCTAAAGAAAATTCTTTGTTGAGTTTACTCAACAGTTTTCTGCAGTTCTGATTTAGTAACTCTGAATGAGAGCGAGCTCAGCACGTGCTGGTGGCAGCCAAGCGTTCACTGGGAACAAGTGAGCTTGAGAAGCCAATGGTAAAATGATGTCAGGGGGCAGAGTCTCAGCCAGAAAACATCTGTCAGTGGCAAGCTGTCAGGGCACAGTGGGGAGCTGTGCTGAGCTGACTGCTGTGTGCTCACCAGCACACTCCAGACTGCAGGCAAACAAGCACTGTCATTGTTTAGTGACATGAGGTCCCTCACAATGAAGCCTCTGCTACCACAGCTGCCACTCGGGATTTTAACTCATCCTTTCACATTTCAGCAGCCCAGCAAACCCGAGGTACAAGGGCACTCTACAGACCTATTTCAGGCCATCTCAGGGATGATGCCTGCCCTACAGTTTTTCATAGCACAGAGGCACCTAAATTACACCATGAAGAGCAAGGGCAGGGATCAGAAGCTGTCAGTAGCACCAGTTAGTCTCATCCAGTTTCTCAATGGCCCTCCTGCCTGGTCAGACTGCTCTGCTGGGGCAGCCCCACATGGTGTCACACCATCCCTGAGGGTGGGACATCAGGGTCACCAGCCAGACCCACGTGCTACAGTTGATTATCTGGATGCCACTACAGCTGTGACATGAATTTACTCTAAACCAGGCAGCCAGGAGAACTGAACTCAATGCATAAACACAAAGTTGCAGCACACACACATCAAAAAGCTGTTCTGGGATGCAAAGAGCTACAAACTCCAGACACTACAGACTGCAAATACCATCCAGGCACAGTAGGTGCATGCAAAGTCCTTCTCAAAAAGGAACTGTAGGAAAGGCTTAATGATCTGCAGAGGCTCATCTGGTGTGGCCAAGGAACATGAGAGAGGAAGTGTCTTTAATTAGATCCTCCATCCTCATTCCTCCCCTCACATGTTCTCAGCACAAGCACAAGATGTCCACTCACTGCAAGGAGAGGTGCACTGTTTGTTTACACAAGCTTACGAAGTCTCAGCACAGCCTGCCTTGGGATTACAATTCTGACTCAATCTTTAATGGTTTTACAGGTCACGTCAGCCTTTTAGTTCCTTGGAAAAGCTTTAGCTTCTTTCTGAAGATCCTACCTCACAAAAAGCAGTGGAGCACATCTAGACACTTCTGCCACACACTGTTTTCTCTAAGCATATGGAGGTAAGGCTTTACCTCAGTGAAATTCCTTCAGAATAAGTTAAGTGCTACATATTTAACCTTTCTTTCCCCTTTCACCCACTGATGCAAGTTTACACCTGAAGCAGATCTGGTTAGCCTGAGACACGCGGTTACTCCTTTAGCTGTGCTCCCCAGGATAAGCCCTCTGCAGATCAGGTGATGTGCTCCTCAAGTCTAGAGTTACACCACAGGAGAGAAACCAAAGAAAATTATCACAGCTGCTTTCTGACCTGCAAAGAATCCTTCTTCACCAGCTGCAAGGAAATACTGAGCACCAAAGAATGCTTCCCACGGGCACCACCATGCCCTCAGGCCAAAGCCACCCAACAGCCTGGTTCTACCTTAAGGCAAGGTCCACCTTTAATACAAACCAACTCTTGCCCTGCACTTTTTCCCCACATGCTGCTGGTTTTTTCCAATCAAATGTCTTTTTCAGAAGGTCAATAGAGATTACAGAGAGGTGCAATAATGAGCACACAGAACTGTACTTTGAAACCCTGCTCAGCCTGACACAGAATGGTACCATCTTCAAATATGCACAGTTAAAACTCAAGTTTGCTAATTGATATGGGTTTGTGCTTGTAAAACACAAGGCAAATTTTACTTTGGACTCCATTAAGTTCTTGACATTGTACATGTTAAAGATGATTAGGCAGGATTTGAGCATATCTGATTTGGTTACTCACTGCATTCTGTTGTTTTAATTGCCAGAGTGGTTTGCTTTTGTTGGGTTGTTTTTGTTGTTTCATTTTTTTTTTAAAGTTGGCATACTAAAAGTTTATATGGAGCACTGATGCAATAAGGAATTCATCAGACTAAATATGGTGATAAGAAAAAAATGTCTCTGTAAGCAGGATGACTAGGACAAACATTGCTGCAAATACAGGCCCATTTAAGTCTCGAAAGTTGCTTCAAAAGCCAAGTTTAAACTCCCCAGAAAAAGGCATACTACACTTTTATATAAGCTTCTGTTAATAACTTTGTGCTGTTCTTCAAAGTTCTAGCAAACTTCAAAGTTCTATCAAAGAACTACCAAAGTTCTTTGAAGAAAAGTGTGTTGTGCAATACACTTTACCAGAACCCACCAAGAGAGATGCTCCTTCTCTGCCAGGCAGGTGACAGCTCCATGCCCCACAGGTGAGAGCACTCAGTGCTGCTGGCTCAATTCCCCCTCACCCCAGCAAAGCCATCTCCTGCTGCTTCCACTGCCTCACTTGGAGGAAGTGCTGGGCCTTGCTTGGTTTCACTTGGTGGCACGTGGCCCCAGGCAGGGCAGAAATGGAGCCAAACAAGAAACCCAGACTGCAAAGTCACAGCTAGAAGAGCTGCAGCCATTGCAGGCATGGCAGGAGCTGTCTCTGCTCAAAGGCCACTCTTGAGTGAGCACGGCCACCTTCCCCAGTGGCTCCGGGAGATTTGAGCAGCCAGTGCCACCAGTGAGGCCAGCAGAGGGGACCACCCCAACCACAGCTCAGCAAAAGGCAGCATGACCAGCTCTCACCTCCTGAGCCTGAGGGGCAGTGCTGCAGGCTGAGCCCATCAGCTTTACACAGGGAATACCCTGCACTGGCAAACCAGCGAGGCTGATGACTTGTGGCTCGCTCTATCTCAGCCCTGCCGTGTTCAAACTCTGCAATATTCATCAAGTTTGACCACAGAGCCCGGGCAGGAGCAGGGGCACAAGGCAGGGGTGGCCCAAGCACAGCCAGTGGTCACTTTGGTGCCACCAAAGCCTTGTGAGCAGAAGGAAGAGCATCTCTGTGGGAAGAGCCAAGAACAGGGACTTCCAGACAGATGCAACAGTAGAAAAATGAACTTGAGTCCAGAGAAAAAGAAAAGGGAGGGTGGAACAGGAAAGAAAGTGAGGAACTAAAGGACAAGCAATAAAAGCAACAGCAGCAACAAGCTTAGCCCAAGCTTAGCTTAGTAATTGTGCTAGGACATGGCAAGGAGGAGTCAGGCAGATGAAATAAGTGGTTTGACAGAAGCTGTCTTCTACAAGGAGTCCCTGTCTTATTTGTCTGCAGTTCAGCTGGGAAGTTTCAACATGCCCTCGAGTATCCAATCCATCACGCAGGATAATCAGGACAGCTAGAGCCACTCTGATGTAAATGCCTCAGCAGAAAGCTTAAGGACAGCACAGAAAGGAGGGAGCTCCTCCTGGAGCAAACCCTGCCAAGAGCCCACGGCTCATTCCGAGAGGCAGCTCCCAGCCAGGCTGAGATGCTGTCAGTCTCCCAGCAGCAAGGATGGAGGAGGGGCAGGAGAAGATGGTCCTTCCCCTCAAGAACAGGTTCAGCAGTGACCTACCCAGGCCAGCAGTGCCAAGGGAGCTCCTTCAGAGCTGCAGGATAAGGCAGGCACACAGTGAACAGGGCTCAGGGCAGGGACGCTCTGTCAGTTCAGCAGGAGGAACTCGCCCAGCAATAGCCAGATCTCAACAGCATTTGTCAGCTGATTATTTCATTACATAAGAAAGCCTTGCCTCAGAAAGGCCAGAGCCTATCCAGACTGTATGTTTTGAATTCTTAAAGCAGAGTACTAACAGCCCTACAGCTCTTTAATTGCAAGCTCAGTAAGACAGCAAGCCTCCAGAGGCAGCTACTGTTTTCTTGTCTCACCAGAACACTGGCCTCCACTGCTAACAGAAATCCTCTCCACCCCTTCTAAGAGGGTAGCTGCAGGGATATAATTATTTTTCAAACTACTCAGTACTCATTTTCATTGTTCAATTTCTCTCCAGAAGATGGGGCTTCCTAAAGCAGTGTCACTTCACAGAATTCCAACACACCCAGGAGGGTACGTGTCTGTCCAACAGCTGGACAGAGCCACCGAGGCCACTCACCCTGTCACACACAGGGCACCTGCCTGGTAGAAGGTAGATACACAGCTTTCAGCCTAGGCCTGTTTCTCAGGTAACCTTAGCCTAAAACACAGCCAAACCTCATTCTCCATTTGAAAGATGGGCAGGTCAGGAAAAATCTTCCACTAAGTAGGAGACTTTCTATAGCAAGAGGAGCTCTGATATCAGCCTGTGCAAACTGGAAAACAACCTTTAAAGACCTTCAGCTACTTGCATTAGAAGCAGCATTTTGCTGCTGAAAAGTTACCTACAGGAAAGTCCTGTACTCTGCTTGTCTGAGCTGGTTAGTGTGCAGGTATAGGGACAAACAGCGTCTGGGCATGGAAACCCAGCCTACTTTACAGCCCAAATCAACGCCACAGTCTTAACAGGCATTAAAAACCTCAGCATCCATCACCCCTGGCGACTCCAGGCTGAGGCCAGAGACCCAGACCAAGCGGAGGTCGCGACTCCCGCACACGCAGCCGGGGCCCGGCCGGAGCGCTCGGCAGCGCCCGCTCGTCCTCAGCCCCGGCAGCAGCCGCAGATTTCGCACACGGTTACTCATTAATCAAAGATAAAAACAACATCATCGGCGCCCGAAACAGCACTGGCCAGTCCGGGCAGAAACTCCTGCGGTGCGGAAGAGGCAGCGACATTCCCGGCCGTTCCCGAGGCGCCGCGGATGCGCGGCCGGGCCGTGCCCCGTTCCCGCACCCCCCGACGGGAAGGACGGAGGGAAGGGGCCGCTCCCGGCGCGGGGACCCCTCCGTTTGCGAGCCCCGGCCCGTTCCCCGGCGCTCACCGTGGTGGGACATGGGCAGCACCTCGTTGCCGGTGCCGCGGTAGTTGTAGATGACGGCGGCGGCGGCGCCGCGCTCGGCGGCCAGGCGGATCTTGTCGGCGAAGGTGCAGCCGCCGCCGCGCTGGATGAGGGCGAGCCAGCCCGGGGAGCGGCCGGCCGCGGGGGCCCCGCTGAAGTTGGTCAGCGCGCTGCAGGCATTGAAGGCGTCGGGGCTGTCGGGCGGCACCAGCAGCCCCTCGGCCGGCTGCAGCGGCGAGTCCAGCCCGTACAGGCCGCTCTCGCCCGCCTCCCAGCCGCTCTCCCACGACACGTTCAGCCAGGCCGTCCACGCCGCTACCGCCGCCGCCGCCCCGCGGGGCCCGGGCGGGGGAACGGCGCAGAGCAACGCGGCCAGCGCCAGCAGCGCGACCCCCGACGGCATCCCAGCACGGCCCGGCCCGGCACGGCCGC
>VZUI01045344.1:0-127623 GCA_013401135.1 Cettia cetti | reverse complement strand
CAAAATAAAACAAAACAAAATAAAATAAAATAAAATAAAATAAAATATATAAAATAAAACATAAAATAAAATAAAACAAAATAAAATAAAATAAACCAAACCAAACCAAAACAAAACAAAATAAAATAAATATATAAAATAAAACATAAAATAAAATAAACCAAAATAAAATAAAACAAAATAAAATAAAATAAAATATAAAATAAAACATAAAATAAAATAAAATAAAAATAAAATAAAATAAAAAAAAATAAAATAAAACAAAATAAATAAAATATATAAAATAAAACATAAAATAAAATAAAACAAAATAAAATAAAATAAACCAAACCAAACCAAAATAAAACAAAACAAAATAAAATAAAATAAAATAAAACAAAATAAATAAAATATATAAAATAAAACATAAAATAAAATAAAATAAAACAAAACAAAACAAAATAAAATAAAATAAAATAAAATAAAATAAATAAAATATATAAAATAAAACATAAAATAAAATAAAACAAAATAAAATAAAATAAACCAAACCAAAATAAAACAAAACAAAATAAAATAAAATAAAATAAAATAAAATAAAAAATAAAACATAAAATAAAATAAAACAAAATAAACCAAACCAAACTAAACTAAACTAAAATAAACTAAACTAAAATAAACTAAACTAAAATAAACCCACTAGAACTAATATGCCATATCCTCACTGTTTGTTTTGAACCTCAGAATGTTTCACTGTCCATACAGTGCTGGTTTCAATTGCTTTCTGGAAATAATCCTGCCATCATCTCATTGAACTTATTCTTGCTGCATTAGGTACTCCAGTAGCTAATTATAGGTTATTAATAGAATGCCTCCAGTAGGAAGGCAGCCATTAGCACTATTGTGTATCATGAGATATATGGGTGCAATTGCACATAAAAAGCCCTGAAGGTAGTTTCTGACAATGCTACATCTATTTACAAGTATCTTTTTGGAACTGGAAGCCTTCATTTGCTTGAAAATTTATTTGTGTAGAAAAGTAATCAGTGGACAGGCAGAAAGGTCTAGAGGGCAAATACAACAGAGGCAGGGGAAATGACAGAGCAACTTTTTCCCCTTCTGAGATCTTCTTTCACACCTTTTTTCACCCAGCTTTATTTTTCATCTGATGAAGATTTTCTTCCTGATCCAAATCCAATTTATATATATAAAAACCTCACTCTATATCAATTTTGCTGTGGTTCAAAATGGTATTTTTACACTACAAAAATTTAATCAATACAGCCTGAAGAAGCTGGACTGGTCATGGTAAACATACTAAGAGATATTTCATTTCAGGCAGCCAAAGCCCTGAGAATTGATACCACTGAAAGGATTCCTCATTTGGCACTGGAACATCTCTGCTTACCCAGCCACAGCACTGGTGTAAAGGAGAATACAACACCAGAGACCTCAGCTGCAGAACTTGTCTCCTCCTTAGAGATGATACAGTTGGCAGGCTGGACCAGGCCAGCGTGGGCAATGTTTAAAATAAATGAGCAGAAGTGTAACCTGATAGCAGGGAAGATTAGACTGACACAAGGGCAAGGAGAAGCACGCAGAAATCTGACCAGGGCATTTTTAAAATACTGCTGCCCGAGTAAATGTGGAGTTTCCTTGTCAAACGTGGTCCTGTTTTATAATCTGTCTTCGTTGTTTCATTTCAAGTTGTACTTGTAGCAAAGCATGAGATATCAGTCATCACTGGAGATTTATACCCTGACTAACAAGCTCTGAAATCCTCTGCAACACCCCAAGAACCACAAAAGGAAGTGCTGTGCAACATCTACCTTGCTGGATATTGTGTTTGATCAGGAGATTGGAAAGAAAGCAGCCCAGAACAATCTGCCATGAGCTGTAATGAGCGAGATGAAAGCAAAGCCTTTGTGCTCACTCACAGAGGGGAAAATGCAATTCACACTTCCTTGGACTGAAAGGCCAGTTGTGCAGGAAAAATGGGAAACCTGTTGAGCAAGCGACAGACCACAAGAATCAGGGAAGGCATGAGGGCTGTGATAACGATGAGAAACATGGAGAACAGCCATGGCTTTGTGGGGAAAAGGGAAATAGCCAAAGAGATAGCTCAGTAGGTTCATTCAATGCAGCCGTCTCTCAGAACAGCCTGAACTAATACAGCATCAAAAGAAAATAAAGATTTTTGAGTATTTTCAGCAAAAGCTCCCCAGGATGTCTGAGGGAATCAGGATATGTCCATATAAGCACTCAATCTTCTGTGGTACACAGAGCAGCTATTCAGAGTCACCTGTGTAAAAGCAATGGCAGCCCAGGGGTGCCAGAGATGCCCTTGTTGCCCAAATCAGACACAGAGCTGGCACTCAGAAAGGGGATAATGATCTGCAGAATGTTCATCTACACCCTGGGACTGGATGCTTTTAAAAGAATGTGATTTTTATCTTATTTTTTTCACTGAAGAGCCAGTCTACATGGACAGAGGGAAATCTGTTACACCTGGAGAAGAGAAGCTTCAGGGTGACCTAACTGTGGCCTCCCAGTACCTGAAGGGAGCAAGGAAGAGGAGCAGTGGACAAGGGCATGTAGTGACAGGACACAGGGAAATGGCTTTAAACTGAAAGAGGGTAGGTTTAGATCAGGTGCTAGGAAGAAATTCTTAACTCTGAGGGTGCTGAGTCACAGACACAGGTTGTCCAGAGAGGCTGTGGGTGTGTTCAAGCCAGGCTGGAGGAAGCTCTGAGTAATAGTGGAAGATGTTCTGTTCACAGCAGGGAACGGAGGGTGCCTTTAAACCCAAGTCATTCTGTGATTCAATGAAACAGTGAATCAACAGAAACAAGGCTTTGGTCTGCGTGTTCCCAACACTGAATCTGTGCTACAGGAAAAACTACTGTGAGAAATCAAAAGTCATTACCAGCTTCTAAGTAACATCTCAGGTTCCCAGGCAAAAGCAAAATCAGCTGAGGAAGTTGGCCCTGCTCCCTCCTGTTCCTTGGACAAACCCAGCAGCGAGGCAGAAGAAGCTCTTGCACAAAACCAAGCAGTGCAGCCTCAATTAGCAGAAGTTCCACAGGGCTCAGCACCTGCCTGGGAACTCTGTGTCCAGCCACACGCAGGGAGCAAAGGTCCCTGTGCTTGCAGCCCAGCCTGTGCAGGTGAGAGCAGGCACCAAGAGCCCCAGAAAACAAAGCCCAGCTTCCTCTGTGTCAGCAGCACCAACAGAAACAGAGCACGCAGCTGGCAGCTGCTGCCAAAGCAAAGGTGCAGCTCAGCACTTTGTTCTGTGGAGCCTGGCACCCGCTCCTCAGAGCTGGCAGGGGCTCCACCAGGCTGCCCACCCTTCCTCAGGGCAGTTCTGAACTCAGCACGTGACAGGGGAACAATCAGCTCACTGCAGCCCGTCAGAAAACGATTCTGGACCCCCAGGTGACAGACACTGCTTGAACAATCTGATTATAAAATAGCCAAGGCTTCCTGGACTGCAGAGTGACATACCAAATGTACACTGCACCTACAATACACAAGGAGTTTTTGCCCCATTGCCATTAAAATATTCTTGGATACTTATTATGAATTAAATTGAATTGAAAACATATTACTTGAGCCAAAACATTTAAGCAATTGTCCTTAAGGAGGGCAGAGACAGGGAAATCCTTACATATCTACAGATATTACCCTTGCAACAATATACACAACCAAACCCTTAGAAATGCAGTATGTAGGGAAGTCCTCGTGGGTTTGACTTTTACCAATAGCAATTGCCTATTTTCAGAAGAAGTTAAAATTCACAGACTCTGCTGCATAAATATGTTGAAAAGATAGCTATTTTTGTACAACACTTACCATGACAACAAAAAAATATTATAAATATGTGCCTTTTAGGGAATGATGCAGCACATTTTGCACAATAGATGTTCCGAAATCCACCGAAGGACAAAACCTCTAGTTGTTCTAGTGCTCTATTGTGCCCTTGCTCTAGCAAACCCCATTTGTGCTCTTCCAGCTGTGAGGAAACAGAAGCTCACTCTAACACAAGAACCCTCCTTTAAAAGACAGTGGCATGGATAATTTCTGAGAGTTTCATCTTTGGATTTGGCTTAGCAAATGAAAAGTGGAAGATTTCCTATGTCATTCCTGCCCTGTTGTTCACCTGGGCTACTTTCCCCCTCCACTGCAGCACCCACGAGCAGAACATTCCAACAGCTTCTCTACTTCAGAGTCCTCTTTCACAAAGGTTATTGTGGAGTGCCTTCCTCACTCAGAATTCCCACCCTGACATTGTGCTGAACACAGACTGTGCACGAAAGACCTCTCCATCCTATATCCTGTCACTTGCTTTAGCATGGCTCTCAATCCCTGCTCAGCAGACTAGCTCCTGTGTTGGTGACAAGGTTGAGATGTAAAAGAGGGATGCAGGCATTTAACTCCAGATATTCACCCTTAAAGCCCTTGCTCACCTCACCTAATTCAAGCTCCTTGAAGCCCTTTGGCACCTGGGCCGCTGCTAAAATCCCAGTTACTCCCAGGATAATGAGAGCAGCTTTGTGTGGAGGGCTGTGCTGTGGCAGCCTGCAGGACCTTGCAGCAGTGCTGCCCAGGACCCTGAGGAGCACCCCTGTCCTGTCCTGGGCACCCTCCTGGCAGGATGGGCTCCCTGCAGAGGCTCTGCCAGCTCCCCTGAGTGCAATCACAGCCACCCTGCCACCACCACAGCAACCGGGGACCCCCCTCCTGGGTGAGCCAAGGGTTGCTGAGGTAGAAGCATCCAAAACGGGGTCTGTGGGTTCCACCCTGTGGAAAAAGGAACACCCTGCTGTGGTTACACTAGGATTTACAAAAGCTGACTTAATTAAATTGCATTTGCACTGAAATGAGGAGTATTTCCATTAATTGCTGAATGAGGTACACATAGCAATAGATTAAGAATCTTAATTTTCAAGAAGAAAAAGGAAAAGGAAGGGCCATTATTTATGGCGTATTTGCAAAATAAGCAGCAATCAGTTGAAAAACACCCCATGTTTCCTCACTGTATATCTCATACCCTTGACTTACCTTATTTCTTAAATCAATACATTACTACATCAGGTATTTTTGGTTCCCTGCGGACTGATTTAGACATGTTGGATAATTATTTTTTATTGGAGTGCTTCTTCACTGCCTTAAATTTCTCCTGTTTTAAATTCTGCAGCAACACATATTAAGCGTTCCAATCTTTAACTAGTATGTTTTTAATTGAAATCTTGCTCACCAGATACATTTTTGCAAACTCCTGCAACTCTACAGGAGGTACAAAGATCAAACTAGTCACACATTTTTTCTTTTCAATGGAATATAAGTAGTGGGGAAGAGTCCTTCTACAATGCCAGACAATGTACAGCAGGGGAACTTCAATCATCCTTTTAATTAGCAGAGCAGCAATAGGCAAAGCTCCTCACAAATCACAGAAAGAGGACAGTTAGATGAAATTAAGCAAGTCCATCATTTCTTAAGAACAAAACAGTGAAGGACGTTTCTTGTATAATTAAAAAGTTCTTGAGATTTGTCTGCAATAAGGAGCAGGGTGGAAGCACCAATGTGCAGCCGAGCATTCCACAGAAAATGCACGACACCACATCAGGCACTGAGGAAATTTCAAGGCTATTTTCAGTCCTGCAAGCTCTTTGTAGTGAACACCCTTGTCCTTGGCCAGCGAGAATGACTGACACCCCTACACTGCAATTCCCTAAACCTGAAGAGTTTCTGATTACGATGAAATGGGCTCACCTAATTATTTTTTCAAGTTGCAGTTTTTGATGTTTAATTTTGAAACCTATTTGAGATGTCTTGAACTATATTAATATACTGCATTATGCCTTCATTTCTTTTTGAAGTACTTCACTGTAAAAAATGCAGACTTCTAATGATTTTTAAATTACTCCACTCTGCACATATCAATTTACAACAATTACAACATTTTGCATTTTTCAAAGCACTTCAGTTTTAAAGAGGTTTTTTTGCTTCACCAAGATATTGAAGGAAGAGGCTGCTGATTCATTTTTGCCCTTTGTAAAATTACCACCAATCTTGCTAGGAGAGCTTAACCAAAAATAGATATGCTAAATATATACCATCTCCATATAATCATTTTAGGATGAATGTTTTTTGTGACTAAGAACTGCCAGTATTCTTTTCCCAATCATAATTAGGTTGCTTCAGTGATATAAATGGATTCAGTGGAATTATGACAAATGTCCTGGAGTAAGGGGACAGAAACTGGCCTACTTTGTCTGAATAGAGTCTAAAGAAATGAATGCAGGACAGGATGTCAGAGGCATCAGCTCTGTCACAGATCTCTCAGTCTATAATATTTTAGGCACAGTGCTGCAATTAATTAGTGACTCAGGGCTGCATTCTCACCTGAAACACACTGGGACTGCACTGCTGGTATCACTGCAGTTACACTCATTTCTGCAAGGCTCTGCCCCCCTCAATAACTCTGTGCCCATTTTCTATTGATATTTCTCTCTCTTAATCTCAAGGCTCCACGTTAAAGGTGTCAATCTGAGAACAGAAGATGAGTTTTTTGTTCAGTTGATGCGGCACCTTCAATTAGCCAGAGCTTCCCTGCTACCTGACAGGAGCAGTCAGTAGTCAGGAGCTTGATTTTCTCTTTCTGAAAAGCACAGTCTAGGCCCCTCAAGGGGAGATGACTCATTAACATCAAGGCATTTTGGGTGACAGCCTATAAATAAAGCAACAAAGATCCAGAGACAGTGAGCAGAAGGATGATTATACTGAAGTCCTGTTGACATTAAAATAGTGCAATATCAGTCTTCCACCCTACTGACTGTGCCATGGTGGATCACACCCCTCCTGCACAGGTCAGCTGAGATCTGTGCTGAAGGTCAGACTGATAATGGATTTCACACACTGTCAGAACAGGGTTCAGCGTGGTGTAAAGATGCTGAGACTCTCAAATACTCCAAGGATGACCTTTTCCAGTGCAGGTGGCTTTCACAAAACCTATGAGATAATCAGTCAGACTTGGAACAAAGCATGAAACTTCTGTCCTCCACATCTCGTAGGGGCAGGGGAAGACTGAATGAGAAATAGAACTCGGTGTCTTGTGCAGTTCTCGTGGGCACATCTACTGTCAGAGGGCTAAACTGGTAATGGCTAAATTTGAGCACTTTGGTGGGGCTTGCCAAAGGATGACCAAACTAGGAAAAAACTAAAATTAAATGGGAAAAGTGATAAACAAGACAGCAGTGAACTAACAGGCTAGTCCATCTCCCTCCTGGTAAACACACGTCAGCCTATAACCACACAGAACAGTTACAACTCCTCGATCTTGTCCATATAAGAAGCCAAAGACAGACAGAAGGTACTTTTAAAATTTCTTCTCCTGATCACATATGGCTGTAGAAAAGACATAACAATATTGTTTTGATTGGTGTAGCTAAAAATCTGCCAGAATCCTTCCAGGGTGAAATTCAGTTGATGCTGCCTAAAGAAGGCAGAAGAATCAGAGGGGTATTATCTGTGTGTTTGTAGCTAGCTGATAGAAGAGCCTTTACAAAGATGCTCATAAGCACAAGGCAAAGCTTAAAGGAAAACCATGTCATCTCTGGGAGAGGTAAATTGAAATCTGAGCTAACAAAGGAAAGTGACTTTTCATGGAAGTTCAATATTGTAGGGTAGAAAGAGGCCAAATATATCTGAAACAGATATCCAGCTAAGGATATTGAAAGGATGGATCTGAACAGAGCTGAACAAAAAGCCAGCCTAAGTTGTGTCCTGCAAGTAGGATAGGATTAGCAATACTGAGTGGCTGAACAACTTTCAAGCTATATTGAGCTGCTTTTATTGAGAACCAATTTAAACACAATGAAAACATATCCTGACAGCTGCTTTGGAGTCCTGCAAGAGGATTTTCTGGCCCTGAAGGGATGGCAATAGTCTGGAGGTGGTGCAGTGATACTGGTTGTGCCAGTCCACAGGTGAGAGCAGAGATCAGGCTGGGCACTGGAAAGGACTTCAAATAATCTGCCAGTCTTTCACCTCCCAGAAAGTAACATGATTGCAAGACTTTACACCTATTCAAACCAGGAGTGGAAGGAGCACTTTTAGCAGAGAGGGCCAGACATAATTGGAACAATTTATCTAGGAAATCACAGAACTTCTAGGTTAGAAGAGACAGTCAAGATCACTGAGTCCAACCCATGCCCTAACACCTCAAACTAGATCATGGCACCACATCCAGGTGCGCCACATCCAGGCTTTTTTTAAACACATCCAGGGATGGTGACTCCACCCCCTCCCCAGGCAGATCATTCCAGTACTCCCAGAAATGGCAGACTACCCTTCATGATCAATGCCTGTGTGAAACTTCACTTTCAAAAAACTAAACAGAAACTATGAGTGTCAAGCAAAACCTGAAAGATGATTGTTATTTTTTGGTAATGTTCTACAGAAAATTAAACAACATGAACAACACGGTCTTTTCCAGCCTCAAAATATTCATGAACGATTCCAGAGCTCAGGTTGAGCCTCCAAACACTGGCAATACTTGTGGCTATGCACGGGTCACAGTCACCTCTCATCTCTCTTCTTCCCCCCATAAGGATTCTTGTCCTTCCCCAGTCTGCCACTTCTGAAATGGAAGTTTGTATTGTTGGAAGAGCTGGAGGAGGGCAGGCAGGGGAGGGTCCCACAGGGGTGGCCCACCCCTGGAAGGAGGCCCTCAGAAACGCCCAGCGGCTGTGCTCCGGGGCAGTGCCGCTGCGGGAGCGTACCTGTGGAGCAGTCGGGGCCCGTCCAGTGCGGCTCGCAGCTGCAGAGCCCCGTGTCCAGCAGGAGGGAGCCGTGTCCCGAGCAGCGCTCCTGGCACACGGGCAGCGCCGCCTCGCAGCTCAGCCCGCCCCAGCCCGCCGAGCAGTGGCACTCGCCCTGCACGCACACGCCGTGCCCGGAGCACGAGGGGTCCAGGCAGTCCTCTGCAAGGCAAACACACAGCTCAGAGCACACCGAACACCCTGGCAGCTACTTACCACTCAAATACAGCAGGCACTTAGGTCACTTTGATGCCTTTGTTGGGCAAACACCCAACTGGAACAACGTTAACAAACACAAGGGCGAAACAGGCTCTTAATAAAGGATAAGTCCAAAGGATAAGTCGAAAACAGACTGAAACAAACCAAACAAACCAACCAGAAAGCAAGCATGTAGACCGTTGGAGGCCATATAAATCTCTCGTCATGGATTTTGTCTTATTTTTTAAACACAGATTCCCAGGACAGATCCATTGGTCTAAGTTGGTGAAGTCTGTGCTTCAGTAGTAGGGCTGGGAAACAGCTGGAGCAATTAATTGTTACTTCCATAATTGTGCTTTGTAATTCCATTTGGGTATTTGTGCTCTGTGTTTAATCTGCATCTGGGAAAAGGAAGATTTATTCTTTCACGTTCCTGTGAAAAACTCTCTCTATAGCTAAAAATCTGCTATGGAAAAAAGGTTGTCCACTAAGATTGAGTAGTGAATCTCTGACTCAAGGCTTGCTGTAAAAAAATAATTCCCATACACATAAAAAATATGTGCTGGGCAATTGCAGATAATGAACAGCTTCATAAAAGTCATAATGTACTGATGAACAATTTGCAAACAAAGAACAAAATTTGTTCTCAATTTGGATTAAACTATTCCTAGTGAAAAATTCAGGAGCTCTGTGGAGCAATTTAAATCAGCTGGTTAGTGCTGTGTGAGCAGCATGTTCTTTCAGGTTTCAGCAGGAAGCAGCCAGCCTTCCTTGGGGGCTGCAGGATCTGCGGGGTGTGAGCCAGCAGCCCATCCCTGTTACATCATGGTGTTAAAGAGACACTGAAAGTGTTTCTGAGTATCAGCACAAGCACTGTGTTAATAATTACACTGGAAACTTACACAGTAGCCTCTGCTATGGGAATGAAGAGATGTTTGCTGCTTCAGGAAAGGAAAGCTAAATACTTCAGACACAGAAATTAATGGCCTCCAGTTTATAGGACATTTCAACACAGAAATAAAGAAGTAAAGCTTTATCTTTTGAACTGCTTTGCCCCCAATTTGACATCTTATTTCAGGATTTATTTTGTATCTTTTTCAGCCTTCCAGGCTTGTGCACAGCACAGTGTAATTCTGAGAGAAGAAATCAGTGTTTCTGGAAAATGTTCATCTTGCTAAGCATAGGACAAAAATCCACAGCAATTTTCTCTCGTCCTGAGACAGCTCTTTATTTTGCTCTGTATTAACTCTATATTAATAGAGTGACTCCATTTTAGGAATGATAAATCTGGCAGGACAAATCCAAGGGACCTCGCTAGCAATGAATACATGCAGTTACTGGTGCTCCCTGGATAGATGCATCTGCTGCTGTGTCTGTTAACAGCACTGCTAGAAAACTAAATCCTGTTTACATACAATAAAATAATCTTAATTCCTGACAGAATTCCCTAACTACTACACAAATTATGTTTTACTGAACAGTCATGTCGAGGACACACTGCTACAATAAAAACCCACTCTACTTGGTTACACAGGTTTGTTCCATCCACCATATTTCTGTATTTCTACATAAATTTAAATTTTTTTAAAAAAGTGAAGAAGTTTCTTACTATAAAAATCTAATGTTTTCCCACTCCTGGTTTCGATAGCTGTCTGAGTACATTTATATCATTTTTTTCCTGACTATTTTGCAGGATCTTATTATGGTAAGAAACAAATCAACTCAAACCAGCAGTCAGCCTCTCCCCATCTGCAGGCTTGCTCAGCATCAGGGCCTTACTGAGGAAATCTGAGTATCCCTTGCATTTTCCCACTTGGGCTTTCTTGGTTTCTGAAACTACCAACAATTGACTTTATCAGACGCATTCTCTTGATCCTCCCTTTAAAAACCATTCCAGGTATGTCAAAGTTATCAAATCCATCCTGGACATTTTTCTGACTAGAGAATTCAAGCAACATAAAAAGCCTCCTGTGTGTTCTACTCAAAAGAATTACTGAAAATCTCTATAGCAAGAAGCACAAAGTATGCTGCCAGTAGCTCCAGGCTAAGGGGACTAGTGAAAATTCATCAAATCAGGGAAAGCATGAGGAAGAGTTCTGCTTTCTGGGGCTGTGCACAAGGGAGGAAAGTCAAAGCTGATGAGCTATCTCAGAGATGCTGAGGGAAACAACAACTGCTTCTGTTTATAAATGAGGGCAGAGACACATCAGTACCATAACCAACAAAAATACAATAGCTGCTCCTCTCAGAATTTCCCACTTTCTGTTAGCCAAGCCCTCAAGGATGTCAGTTTAGTGCTGTGAGCAAGGGCTCCCGGTAAAAATGACATATGAAAACAGAATTAAACAATATGCTCTGGTAAAGTAACCTGTTTGCTGCCCTTTTTGATTTATATTGTCAGAAAAATCTAAGATGTAACAGAATGAAAAAGGGAAAAGCTGATTACAACTGTCTTTGGAGAACTACCACATCAAGTTTTGTTTAAAGGATCTTCTGACTGCCTTACTTTTGGCCAAATAAAAATAAATAATTTTACCTTTTCAAATAAAAAGGTGAACTTTTTGTGATCAGTCCACTGGACTGTCACCAAGACCTGACTACCTTTACCTTTGAAAATCTGCTATCTTGACATCACTTTCAGTGAGACAGTGAAGGTAGTTCTGAGCCAAATAGCACTGCCTCACAGAAAGCTGCTCACAGCTCTGGGAGTTTATAACTACCTTGAACCAGGTGGAAATTAAAGACAAAAATCAACCCCCCTGAGTTTAGAGAAGGGAACTGCACAAACCTTGCTCACAGATCTCTCCTTTGTATCCGGGGACACAGATGCAGACGCCCATGATGCAGGTGCCGTGGCCAAAGCAGGTGGGATCAATGCACTGCTCCTCGGGCACGTCGCACTCCGCTCCCTTCCAGCCGCTGCGGCACACGCAGTGCCCCTTCTCGTACTCGCCGTTCCCGCTGCACAGCACCGGGCAGGAATCTGAGCCAGGCAGAGGCACCTTCTCAGCTACTGACACACTCCCACACGTTAACAGCCATTGCATCTATCATTCTGTAAAACTGCCTTTCCACTCCAGCTCCTCAATTCTTCATCTGGTTCAAGGGTTGTAAGAGACTGAAATCTTTGAACTAGGCAGTGCAGCAGTAATACAATGCCCTTGTCTCCTTGTACACCTTAATTGGACCACAAATTGGATATCTTAGAAGACAAAAACAACTCTCCCCTTGATTGGCCTCTGCAGAAAACTTGCAGGGATGCCTGCTTTTCAGTAAGATTAATATTTCTTTCCCATGAACTGAAGCGAGATCCTGCCCTTTTCTTTTTTCTTCTAAGAAGACATAATATCCTTGAAATTGTAGCCATCACTGATCTGTATGTAAACCAGCAATGTGGAAGCTTACTTTTACATCAGTATCAATTTCTGAGCCAACTGAGTCTTAAAAAAATAAACCCTACATTTGAGGAGACATTGGGAAATTGTCAGAAATTCTGGACATCACAGGCAGTGGATAATGGATAACACTGACAGAAACACCTGAAACAGAATTAAGCTCACTTAACATGAGCCTTAATGCTGAAAACCATCTCTAAGCTGCTTTAGGTTTCCTATCCACACCTTATTCAAGTTAAGACCACAGAAGCATTTGATTTACTTATGTCTTCTCCAAAGTGAAACTGTTTGTCACTTTTAAATAACAGAAAACATTATGCTATGCTAACCCACCTATTAAAAATGCATTTTATAATTACAGACAGGATGCAAAGGTGGATGGAGGAACTTAATAAATTTGAAAGTCAGGGAGGGAGAAGTGGTTGATCCATGTTAACTCAAGTACAGCATAAAGAACTTTGCACATGTGTGCTTGTGCTGTATCTGCCATCTGTCTGGGAAGAGGAATTTAATCTCCTTTAATCACTTTGAATCTTTGCAAGCCCAGCAGTCACACAGCATAACCACCATCCCCGTCATGCACCGTGGGTCAGTTAATATGAGATTACCTTTGGCACAATCAGGACCAAGGAATCCTGGGAAGCAGTGGCAGTGGCCTGAGATACATTCTCCATTCCCATTGCAATTAGTAGAGCAGTCATCCAGGATTTCTGTTAATTCAGGCAATTGTGCACAAAGAAAAACAAATTGGTTGAATTCAAAATGAATGGCATCTTCAACTCACTCTGCAGGACACATCTCAACATACAAATAGGTGCAGAAGCAGTAAAAAGCCCATTTTCATTCTTAGGGAGCATAAAACAAAATTCCTGTTCAAGCAGCTTACAAATATTTATTAGATTTTTTCTTGACAGCTTTGAGATAACAGGTGCATCATTTATATTACACCAAAAAGCTTTTAAAGTAAGTGTTCATGTAAAATTTACCACCATTAAAAGCACTGCAGGAACCTGAGTATTTGCTGAAAAGTGTCCACCTTAAACAGTTTCTTTTCTTGCTGAAGTAATTTGTATGAAACCTGTTTATAGAGTAAATTGCCTTCTCTGGTGTTCATTTGAACCATGTGAATTGAATCCCTTTGAGAAGGGCAGGATTTCCACTTCTATACAATCAGATAAACAAAACAAAAAAAAAAAGTCTTTTTACAGTGATGAAATTTGATGTGATAAAGAACTAAGAACTAGATTTGAAGGAAAAAAAACCCCACCTTCAGTTCTGATCTTAAACTTGCCCATGTTTTATCACACAGCTTTGGATATTAAGCCACTTAACCTCACACATCTGAGGACAGGCTCCTATCTGTACATGGATTAGCTGGTTCCAATTTACACACGTATTTCCTACAGGAATGCAGTGGATTCACTGCTTTATATGGATTTCCCACAAAGAATGTGAATTCCAGCTAAGATGATCCTGTGTGGAGCAGGTGAGTGCCAGAGCAGCCCCAGGGCTCTGCAGCCCCTGCAGGTGCTGGATGGGGCAGAGAGGGGCCAGGGGAACTGGGCCTGTCCCTGGCCACAGCCACTCACAGACGGGAAAGCACCTCTGCCTGGAGGAAAATGGGAGACTTGACACCTTCCCCACAAAATTATTGAGGAAAAATAAGAAAACCCAGATCCTACAATCACTCAAAGTAACTGATGTAAGTGTAATTTGATCTTAATTATGGGCACTTAGGTAAGGATTGGTTCCTCTTGAGAACTCCTGTGGTTATTTGAATACATTCCTTTCAGGCTATCAGATCATACCAAAGAACAGACATTGGATATGCATCTGTTCATCAGGTATCCACAGCAGATGTCTGTATCCAAGTTAAAAAAACAGCTCACTTTTAGAAGGAAGTTTTTTTTTTCACTGAAATGCTTTATATTACTGTCATTATTAACTCTTGCTCTGTGTGTGCACTTGCCTGCCTTCTCTCAGTTTTCCAATAATCACATGGCAAATGATCCCTACACTGACCTGCAATGAAGAATGGATGGTTTGGGCAGTGCCTTCCCCTCCACTTTGGGCTGCCCTTTATTCCGTGTCCAGAAGCACTTGAAGCGTGGCATGTTTTGCATGCAATTTACCCTCCTCGGGAAAGCCTGATCAGAATTTCAGTAAAGTGTCAAAAAAACAATTTTGTGCACAACTAAGGTGGAGCATCTCGAAATACAATCTAACAGATGCTGATGGGGGGCATGGCTGCTTCACAGGAGCATCTGGCAGAGATGCACCCAAGCACTTGCTCTGCTCTCAGGGTTTCTGGTCCTGCTGATTCCTCTGTTGGCAGAGATGTCAAACAGGACTCTAGACCAGTCTGGGTAAGGACAAGAATGCCTCAAGGATTTTTTTTTTTTTTTTTTTGTGGAAACACCTGAAGAAACAATCAAGTTATGATGCACAGAAAGCCAGGAGAAGAAGATACACAGGTTATGAAAGCACAATAGCTGGCAGTATTCTAAAATGCACCAGCAGTAGATTCTAGCAGCAGGGTGAACAGACTTTTCCCCAAAAATATCTTTTTGCAGCCATTCTGCAGAGGAAGTCCAAGGATTCCTGCCTGCACTGTGGCTCACACCCTTCCTTCCCTCTTTCATAATCTCTTCTGTTATTGGCCACAGAAGGGAGGGACAACAACTTTTTTACCACATGTAACATGAATTAAACTCTGGCAATTAATTTCATTTATTTCTGGAGGCGTCGGAGGGAAGGGGGGAAGTAGAAGTTCTGCTACTAAATGAATTATCTAAACCCTCCTGTATAAACCCTGCTGTCTTACAACAAAAATAAACAAGGGACCAGGAATTTGAATACAGGGCTGGGCTGGAGTTTGGCCAGGTTTTATGGTCTTTGTAGAGCATCTGAAAAAGATGCCTCATAAATTGTTTGAATCTTATTTTCTCAGATGGAATCGAATAATGACATATATTCTTGCAGAAGTTCAACTTCTTTGAACAGAGCAAATATGAAATTTTACACCAGAACCAGTCATTACAACTCTATCTCAATTTCTGATTTTTTTTCTTATATGCAAGTCCTTCAGAATCTTGATATTTGAGTCATACTGTCCTGCTCTGCAAGGTGTTTACCAAAAGTAAAAATAGCACCCACTTGCTCTGAAGAGCAGATGGCACGTCCATGGCTAGTAAAGACATCTTGCTAAACATATGGTGGAACAGGTTAACCAAAGGGGCAGAGCTTCAAGCCCTGCAGCAAACTGAGACTGTCACAAATACAACATTTACTTCAACTGAAATTCCAAAATAGCCCTGTGAGCGAGCACTGCTCACTCCCAACACCTACATCTGCAAACACCTGCCCACCTAGAGGTGGAAAAAAGGCAGGAGCAATCTCTCATGCCACCAGGACATTTCCTCCTGTATTTGCCCTCTGGATTCCAAACAAAACTGTGCATTTGAGTAACTGCATAAAACAACAGCACCCATCCATCACACACCACGCAAAAAACTATCCACAAAAGATTGTCCAACTTTCAACTGACTAAAATACTGGAAATAAGAACTTAAAGCCTGGATAATTTCTGTAGGATTTATGGCCCACGTAAGGAGAGAGGGCAGATATAATCACTTTTACTAGGAAAAAGGTAACACCAGAAATCATTCAAGTATTTAAACTATCATATAAAAATCTTAACACATGAAAACTTCACACTTAATTAATCTGAGAACAGCCATCTTTAATATACAAATGTTGCTATTTGTCTAACATTGCCTTTAACACCATGTTGCTCCACTGAGGTTAATTAAACCAAGCTGAAATAAAACACATTTAAGAGAATACTTAAGAGGAGCTGGACTACATCCAAAATATCTTTGCAATGTAATGATCAGAACAACAATAACACTGTGGTAGCTCTTACCAATAGCTGTAGTCAGCACAAAGACCTGCTCCACTTTCTTTCCATCGTTGTAGAACGCCATGTGCCAAGCTCCCTGGTCCATGTACTCGATGAAACCTGTCTCTTGCAGGGAAGTCAAGATCAGGTTCCTGGGAGCTTGCTGAGGCTCCTCTGAGGTTTTTGGTTCCTGTTTAATTAACTGTTTTCCATCCATCAGTTTTACAAAATCAAACTGAAATAATAATGAGCAGGAATTAACCACCTAGCAAATATTCATGAATCTTTTCTGCATGTCTCCTTTAAACATGAATAAACAGTTGAAATCTTAAGAGGAATTGCCTAAGTATTCACAGTGTGGACAGCAATTGCATAACCTTGTCAATTTAGCTTCAATTTACCTATAAAAAGCATTACTGTAGGTCAAGAACGTGGCATATATATATATATATATATATATATATATAAAATGAATATATAACAAATGTGATAGAATCAGGATCATTTCAATTACCTGAGTGTGAGTAGGTGGGATGTTTCTCCTGCCATAAATTCCCAGCAGAGAGTCCTTTGCCAGGGAAATGTTGAATTTCAGGTACACGGGGTGGTGGATGGTGATTTGGAAGCGCCAGAACAACCCAGGTGGGATGGTTTGCATAACCTGTGCTCCAATCTCCACTTCCCCCGTGTCTATGGCCCGGCCCTTCTGGAACACTGATTTTCCAGAAACAAACAAACAGTGCAGGAAGAGAGAAAGTTACAAGGTATAAACGTGCCTTAGATACATTGGAATATAAAAAAATCAACTTCTAACACTGATAACTGCATTTTATATTCAACAAGTTGGAAAACACAAACAAACATGAACAACATATTTCCAACAACAGGTGTCACGGGGTATTTTTGCTATGATTTTTGCTGGAAATCCTGTAACACTTTACTGATTATGAAAAGGTGGAACTGCTGCTGTGTAAACCATGGTCTTTGCCCATCAACTCTGCAAACAAAACACATTCAACTGCGAATACAGAGTGAGGATGGAGGGAAATTCTTCCTCTGGCACAGATTTCATTCTGCTGCTGAAGGGGCATTGCAGAAGCTGAACAAATGGACCCTGGTGAGGACAGAAAATCCATCAAACCTGGCGGTTCAGAGCCCTGTCCAAAGCCTGGATTTCTATTAATCACCATTCCTAATGGTTTTATTATGGTAGTGTTAATCTAGTCCTGGAGAAATAAAGAACATCTGTTCTGGCTTGGTCGTTATTCATGCAAGTGCAATAGGGGCATGAGGACAGGGAGAGGCACTCTGAAGACAGACCTGGCATAGTTTCAGAATGCCAGACAATAAATTTGCAGACATCTACAATATGTAACCCCACACGTGGGTGTGAGAGCACTGGAACAGGAAGGGAAATGGGATGCATAAGGGAGACTTGGCCAAACTAAACTGGAGCTGGCTTGCTTTGCTGGCTTCTGTCACCATCTTTATGTTTTTTACTGCCTGTCTGTGATCAGCACTGTGACACACTGCAAATCACAGCCCCAGTCCTGCTAACATTTGAGCTAATTCCATTGAAAGGTTTGCAAAATTCTGCTGACATTTCCATACTCTGAACTCGAGTGAAAGCAGGATAGTGTGTGGCATTAGGGGACGAGTCAAGAGCAGATTGAATCCAGCAGCCAAATCCATCTATGTTCCATTTCATTCCAGAGCCACAACAAAAAATAACGAGGAGCAAAGTCACTGGAGCCTCATCTTTTACAACAAATGTGTACAAATATCTAATCCAACATAATGTATGTGAAATTTTATAAACCACCCCTGGAAGTGAGAACAGCAGTAGCAAAGCTAGGCCCAGCTCTTGCCTGAGTGTGTTAATGACAAAGACCCTCAGCAGGACCTTACACGGGCTTTAACTAGGTAGGAAGTACTTAGCATTTTTAATGAACAGAGATTTAATTTACAAGGCAGCAGCAATTCTCAGGGTACCAGATCTTCCAGCTTTACAGCTGCTTTGTGTCACCAAACCCACAGCAAGAACGAGGGGCTAGCTTATAACACCTCACCACGTAAATATTTTAGAGTAGAAACCTGTAATCTAGTTTTAGAGTAGAAACCTGTAATCTAGTACCCTAAAAATACACTATTTATTTAGTTTGTGAGTTAAAATATTTCCAAATTGCTACTTTAACAATGTTCAAGGTGAGACTACTTCTGCCCAATTTGCTTCATGGAAAAAATCTTGAATATTGAGTTTTGAAAAGAGAATTAAAACTTTCTCTGTTGTACAATTAAAGTGGATCCCTTTCCATCCCAAGCCATAAAAGATCCTACTTGGCTTATGTAAATTTAAAAACCTTTTTCCCTCTTTCCAATACTCTAGAGATATTAAATCTTAATGATTCTTTGCATGCAATTACCCTGGGTTAAGTAAAACACTAAGGTACTCTTGGACGATATTGACACAGGGTAATTAATATGTTTCAATTACAAGACAAGAGAGCACTAAGTAAAAAGTCAAGGCTACAGTATCATTTTTGAAGTTAAAGGCATTACTGGTCAGTGTTCAAGGCCTTTAACATACAGTAACTACTTCTTGTATCAGAGTGAGAAAGTCTGTTTCCTTGTTGAAATAAAAAAGTGTTATGCCTTCAGTCTAGGTGAATTCTCACTAATTAATATTATCAAATTATGCTGAATATCACATTAGTGTTGTGATGTACCTCAGGAGTGTTTCCACATTTGGCTGAAAATACCTTTGCTTTAGCAATAATTTAATATAAGCTAAAAAACCCCAGATGCACTTAGATGTACACTTATGTCCTCCCTTGGGAAAGAAGTGCAGGCTGCTGTTGACAACGCTCACAGGAAAATACACATACCATCCACCCCTGCTGATAGGATGCAGTCACAGAATCTCTGCCTTTCAAATGCAAATTTTTCAGACAGCCCCAGAGCATGGAAATGCCAGAGTCACATCTGAAATGTGCATTTTCATATTCACTGCGCCACACTGCTCTCTTTACAGAAAAAGAGTTTAGCTTTGTTTCTGTGCTTAGTTGAACTAAGCAGGTTTTGCTGTACAAAAAAGGCACCTGAAAACACACTCCTCATGGACAGGCCTTGGGTACTTTCTTGCAAAAGTCCAATATAAGCTTTGAAAATTACAGCGCTGCAATACAATTCTGCTCTTGTTGTAAAAACATTTTTTGTATGACAAAGTATCATTTAATTATCTATATTCAATTCCTTGTACAGCTCCCAATCTTGCCAACTAGGGTACTAACTCTCTCCTATGCTTTCTAAGCACAGTTTTCTCAGAAGCCTAAAACAGAAGATAAGATTCCTAATCACAGGTTTCTCTTGGCTTCAAGAAAGAAAAACTCTTGAACAGCATGGTGTCAATTACCTCCACAAAAATATACCCATATGCTTATTATTACTGATCCTGAAACAATCAATTTCCTTGTACTCCCCTGGTAAATGCCAGCATCAAGAGGATAGCTGACTTTTTAATCACATTACTACCTATTAAAATGTAAACTCATAGCTGTGGGTCAGAAGTCAGTCAGACTTCTTGAAGAAATCTGACTTGCCGGTTTATAAACCAGATTTTCATTAAAAGATTAGTTTAAAATATATGCTTGCAAAGTCTGGGAAAGCATTCTGTGCTGCTGCACTGAGTTGGGAAAATGTGAGGTCAGGAATCATTGCCACGGTGGTGGATGGGCCAGAGCCTGTGACCAGCACTGGAGCAGCTCTGACCACGGGTCCCAGGACTGAAGAAGGAGGAATTGCACATCCCACAAGATTTCTGCTCTGGTGCACACCCTGACCTGGCAATGCAGAGGACCCCTGTGCCTGAGACTGACCCTGTCTGCAGGAAGGCACAGCTCCAGGCCTCTGCAGCAGAGGCAGCGAGGCACACACAGCCTCCCCTTCCTGCCTTGAGACAGAAGCCAAACCCTCTCTTCTCTCCTCTCCTCTCACTGTGCTGCTGAACCTCCCTTTTCCAGAGGGCTGGTTGCTGATTTCAGTGAGAGTTCTGCTAAAGGAATCTATCTGGTTTTCATACCTGCTTTAGAAAGACAGCAAAGAAAACAGAACCTGAACTTAAAATCCTGTCAAAATGTAGAAAATACAGGATCTGAACAGCAGGAATGTTTAACCTTTCATCATCTGTCTGGTTTCTGTTACACATACCTTTCTTTTCTGTTTTATCTGAAGCTTTTCCTCCAATTGGTGAGTAAGTCGTATCCATGGGTTCTATTCCTTTGTTTCCTTTGCTAACTCCATTTTCATAGAGCTGCCCTTCCACAGGCTGCAGTTGCCAGGTTAAACCAAACAAGTGTACTGCTGCAAAAAAATGAAGACAAATTAATTGATGCCTAAACTACAGCACCTTCAGTGAGACTGTGAAAGAATGCTATGACCCAGTTTCTGCAAAGTCAAGTATCACTTTATTCTGTTAACTAATAAGTCAGAATTTCAAGAGGGCTAACGAGCAATTTACCATTTTACCTTAAAACTCAATGTTTAATTAGTTTCCACACTTTCTTCTGGAGCTCAGCCAGGTCAGGGTGATGAATTTCTGCGCAATTAACGGAATTATTTGCAATTAAAAGGATAACAGTTGAATAAATTCAATATTGTGTGACAGATTCTAGTGCTATATCAGTGTTGTCCCTCATCTTTTGACTGTCAAAGATCTCAGAATTCGCTGACAAAGGCAATGACACCAACTAAAACTTCTCACCTTTCCAATCCAGTTTGAAGTGCAACTGTGCCCACTGCACTCTGAAGCCCTTCCATTTAGGTTAAACATTAGCAAAAACATTGACTCCAGACTTACTCTAGGACTGCACTGCAGATAAAAAGCTGGCTCTACATCTAAAATACATGCAAGTATTTCACAACACAAATTAACAGAAATACAGTTGTTATTCATGTAGGTACAAGGAAAGCTACTAAATAATCCTTTTAAGAAGATAGTTTGTAACTTCTTTATTGCCATGGACAGGGGCTGCCTACTCTTCTCTGCCTGCAGAGCCATTCATGTTTTCTGCTTTCCCTCCTTTGTTTCCCATCTGAGGCCTTCAAAGATGGTTGGAGAAAGACAGCAACAGAGGGTCTTATTTTAGTGGAACATGATAATAGTGCAGTTAGGCTAGATCATTACCTGGGTCTCACTGAGAAGGGCAAATTATCCCAAGGAAGAGGCTGCCTCAGCTTTGAGGTAACTCAGCAGGGAGCACTGATGACCCACTAAAATATGGAGTGAGGATGACCCCCACTGAGGAGCTGAAATTGTCACATAAAGAGCAAAGCCCCAGCAGCAGCTCCTGAGCCACATGCAGCAATTTGCACCGAGCAGGATCTGCCCACAGTGGGAGCCTGAAAAGCAATAATTTGCTCTTCCTGAACCATGTAGGAACCTCAGAGAGTCCCAGGAGAAGTCAGTGTGATCTAGAATGGGTCTTGCATTAACAAAGTACACGGTTTTATTCTGCACTTTTACATGCTTCAAGGAAAATATCTCAATACAACCAGGAAACTTGGAGCCCATTTCCCATGTGTTTAGTCACAAGTCTCCCTTGCATGCTGAAAAGTGAAATTAAAAAATTCAGCTAAATCCCAAGCCTTGTATGGATTCCTGTCAAGGGCTTGGGAAAACTACCACAAGAATGCGAAGCTGCCAATCTACAGTCATTAATTCCAGATCTGTGCACTCCAGGGTCAGCCAGCTACAGATAAAGGACCCAAATCAAGCAAATGAGAGCATTTCTTCTGAGCTCTTGAGGTGACAGTATTTGTGAGAAATTCACTGCATCTCAAACCACTCACTCACCATCAGATCTGGACTCTGGAGACTGGCAGCACATACCCACTCCCCAGAAGAGGTACTAGAACTGAACTTTTAAATTTTCTGGTGTCAGTGGTGAGATTTCAAGCCTGAATTCCTTCGTATTCTAGTCTTTCAATCATCAAGGGACCATGATCATACTTTGAAAAGAGTCTTGCAGTCAGATCACACAGAGTTAAGGTCTGAGTTTTGAGATTCTTAATGCAGGACAGATCACTGCCAGGTACAACAAAAAGCAGCCTCGACATCTCTAGAGTAAGGGCTCCTGCTCCTGGCTTGAGCTTCTGCATATTATTATTATTTGAAGAGTTATTAACAACAAAAGGGAACACAGTTCAATGAGACTGATAGCTAATGAATGCACATTTCATTTATACTAATGCAAATAATTCTATAAGCACTTGAAACAGATCACTAGAAGGAAGCACAACTGCACACATCAATAATAAGCTTTTAGTGGCCATGGAATCCTGAGTATAATGTAGTTGCTTTCTTCCACTCTGCCCATTGTTGTGATTGTTCATCTCCCAGGACAGCATTTGCAGGAGCTGCAGGTGACAAAGGCAGGGCTGAAGCTGTGCTGCACCTTTCCCTCGCTGCATGCCTGTGCCCCACTGCACACTCAGTCCCAGTGCTGGGCTTTGTCTTCGCTCCGGCCGGGGAAGCGCTGTTGTTTCCGTGGCTGGTGCCAAGGGCTGGCAGGCTGCAGAGCTCTCAGGGAGTGTTGGACAGTCAGCTTCCTCCCTGCACACCCCCCGTGCTGCAGAGAGCAGCTCTGTGCCAGCTCGGATGCCTCACCCCGGGGAGGGGACACGGCCCCAGCCCTGTGCTGAACCACGGCCACCGCTCGGGTCACACAGCCCAGCTCATGGAAATCACATCCAGTGCCCTGATCTGAATGGCTTCTAACCCTGCAGAAACACAGCCACCTGCAACCTTAAAGTCATTCCAATTCTCCCTACATTAATTACAGCTATTGAGGAACTACGTTCAGATCCAGGTGTCGCTCTGGGACCAACCAGACCACAAACAATGCCTAGAGATGCCTTCTCCAGCAGTTAACTACAGGGAATGATAGATGTTTACTTAGCAGGCACAGAGCCCTCCCTAAACTCTTCATTTTCTGTGATACTTTTCTTTTACCTAGGGTATAAAAAATTCCTACAGAACTTTTTTCCTACAACATACTTACAGCATGTTTTAAATACACAGTTATTTCACCAAATAAGGTTACATAAAACTTTCAAATCTCCATCTCTCAAATCTCTTTAGAAATAAATAGGCATGTAGTGAATTTCATTAAAAAGCTCAAAAGAACTCCTCTTTTGAGTTATTCTCCCTTTGATTTTTTCTGGTGGATTTCTGGCTTTTACCAAAGGGGCACAGAAAACTGTGCAATTCAAGTGTGGGCCACAGTGTCACTTCCCAGAGCACAAACCCATTGCAAGGTTCTCAGCTGCATTTCCCATGCGCAGCGCCCAGTGTAGGACCCTACTGCACAGAACAAACAGGGGGTGCCACCATCACTGTGTCTGGCAGCTCTGGGCTGGAAGAGGAGGGAGATTCACTCTCTGCTGGATGCCTCTGCCTCTCCTCAGAGCGCAGCCTTCTGAAGACTTGCCTGCAGCACCCTTGAGGGCTGGCTGCTGACTGCCAGCATCAAACCCACCACCAGCACTAAGGATGCATTCCATGATGCAGCTCAGCTCACACACAGCAGCCTCTGTAGCTTGATGATTACACTCACATTTCAGAAGCAGCAAAAGCTACTCTGGCTCTGCCTTTCTGGTGTTCCAAAAAACTTCTGCAATCACAAACTCTGTATATTTCAGCCCCTAGAACACCTCAGGTACTGGTAGGGTGTGTAACGTCACTGCTGAGCTGCGACACTTTCAGGCAATACCCAAGGACTGGCAGGAGTTGGAGATGAAAGAGTTGGTTAGCCAGCATGGTTGCAAAATTCACATTTCTGTGGTGAGTCAGCAGGAGCATCAGCCCCTAACTTCCATCAGCTCGCCTGACCAAACCTCTCCTCTGACAGCTGAGGGCAAGATTTTCCCTGCTGGAGGAACTGCACTCATCTGAAAAGATATTCTTTCTTGGCTTGCTTCAACATCCAGTATAGTCCCCTGTCAATAATTACTTTATTACTTCACTCTGTGCAATCTAGGAGTTGTACATTGCTTTCACTGAGGTGATCTGGTGGCAAAATTGATCTGAAGGCGAAATTTGACCCTCTTTACATAATATTGGGAGATGGGGCTTACATGATGGATACTACCATACCTGTATTTCCTTTGTATTTTATTAGATAGCCCTTTTTAATTCAAAGTTTCTGATAAAGTTCTAACACAAAAGCAGACACTGATTATTTAATTTCTTTTTAACATGCATTATGGATGCTATGGCAGAAGCTCAGTTTGGAGGAGCCTGTAGTCAGTTTATTTGAAGAGACTGGAGGATGCCATAGGATTATGATGAACCTAAAATTTTTTCCTCAGCCCCCCTGCCCTGGCCAGGCCACCCAGTGGAGCTGTGCAAGGTAATTCTAAATGACCTCTCTCTCTCCAGTACAGGAGATCCTAGTCACAGTACAGAGGTTTTCTTAGCTAAATTATTATGCTTCTTAGCTAAAAAAAAAATTATTAGGTATAAAACAGATCTCTTGCAGAAAAAGAAATAATAAAGGCCTACATAATCTAACCTTTCTATAAATTTTTCTTTCATGGACTCTCTCAGCAAGGAGATGAAAAGTGAGAGTAACTGTGTGCTGCCTAAGGGATTTTCCCTACTCAGAGGCAGGTTTCTGTTGCTTCACTTTACTGCTGTAAGTGAAACCAGCAGGGCCCTGTTCAGAACAAAAGCCTGGGTCTTTACCTCTGAAATAACTGACCAGATCTCTTCCTTTGTTCACCACTTAAACAAAACAAACTGACAGTTGCAGACTGACCACCTCAGTCCCCACTATTCTACCGCGCACTCAAGTGAATACCCACAAAGACACAAGCAGTTTTTTCAGAAGTGGCTTTGTAAACTGGATTAACCCACCATCTGCTAGGAAGCCAATGATCTAATTTCATTTATTCTTATCTACCTTCTGTGTAAGCACAGCTTGTCAGCTCCGGTGCTCCAGCTTTGGCAGAATATGAATAAGAGCCTTGGCTGCAGTGCAAGAGAGGCACTCGGGAGTGAGGAGATGTCCAAAAAGTCCTGTGCAGGAAGTTCTTACTACCTGTCAGAGGAACTTCAAAGGACAAAAACTCCTGCACATGTGAAGCTCCTCCAAATTGCTGACCTGCACCCAAGGCTTCTGTTTAGCTTTCTCTGCTGTTTTACAGAATCTCAGTAGATCCTCCCCCTGAAGCCCAGACTCCAGAAGAGCTGTTGCAGAATGTGTATCAGCAGCTGACTACTCTTTCTGCACCTGCTCTAAGTGCCAGAAAATTATTTGTTTCTGTAACTGCTAGCAGGTTCTGCTTATAAAACTGAGACACTGATGCATTAAGCCACAGATGCACCAGTGTGTCTCAGTTCCAGTAAAGGTGAATTAATGAGAAAAATACCTGGACACAAGAGCCAGAATCGAAGTTCTGATCCTGACCTTTAGGAGAAGTGATCTTCTGTAAGCTCATTTTACAAATAAAATACTGTTTCATTCTGCTGTAAACAGATTTCTGAATTTGAGACTTTTAATATTTGATTCAGTCTTCAGCAAATTTTTTTTAAAATCTGTATTGAAGCAGTAAATTGTTTTGATCATCTAGGGCATTTAATGAAATAAGGACATCTTCCATGTATTTGTTACAGCCATTTGAGCTCTCAGCACTCCTCTTTCTCAAGACATCCTCTCTTTATACCTAACATTTTTATACCTGAAAATACAAATATGCCCCCTCTCCTGCAATCCTCCTAGAGGGATGGTGGTTTCATTTTTCATTACTGAGTCATATGTTATGCTTAGGAACAAACAAAACCTGGTCTTGGGCAACAGTAAATGCTTCTCCTCTGAGCACTTAGAGATTTGTGGCAGTGTCAGGCTCCCCAGGAAGAGCCAGGAGAGCAGACACCACAGCTCCCAGCTGAGAGATGCTGCTCTGTGTCTCTGGGAGGGTTCTCCCAGTGAGTCCAGAGGCATTTCAGGGCTATGCATCTGCATCACAACGTTTGCTCCACCCTGAAACAGCCAGCACTGTTCACTAGACCACTGTATCCTTCAGTGGGCAGCAGTTCATTTTCCCCTTGGCCCCTCTCTGCACAATTCCTTTTCTGCTGCTGTTACACACTGTCCAAAGCAATGCAACCAATGTTCTAAATCCATGCACTGAGATCCATCTGCCCTAAAAGCCTGGCTGGCCTTTCCCAGTGCTGAAACCATCACTCCTCTCCTGGAACACGCAGTGAGAAATGACAGGTGACAGTGTCAGGCAGCACAGAGGCTTTCATTTCCTTACCCTCATGTGAATGTGATTTAAAACCCAACACCCACCCCCAGTGCCTACTCATAAAGAGTGATCATATCATGAAGGATAGCGACGAGTTCATATTCATTCTGGAGAATTCATTTGTATATAAAACAGCCATTTCAGAGTCAGGGATGGTTAAATCCAAGAACATGAGATGCAATTTTCAGAGGCACTGAACATTTGCATCACCTGCTGAAATCAATAGGAGCAGTAGGAGTTTGGCACCTTTGATCAATAGGACCAGTGATTTGCAAGTCCAAATTTGCTGCTGATAAAATGCAAAAGTACCATGGAAGAAAAATCCTGCTCCTAATGGGCTAAAAATAACTATTAAATGAGCAGCCAGAGCACCCATTGTACTGGGCTAAGGGAAATGATGGGGTGTTGCAAAAAACCAAAAGAAATACCATAGTTCTTATTCTCTCTCTTGTATTTGCCTCATTTCCTCTTAAATTTTTTGGCAAGGCTCTGAGGCAGGCCAGGAGCTGCTGCAGCCCCCCCTGCACTGGTGAGAGCACCAGCATCACCTGGGTCCCTGAGGTGTGTCCCAACTGCTCACCTGCCCCACTGCCCACTCTGGGGGCAAATCCAACAACCCCGCCCCACATTTACAGGGTTTACATTTCTCAACACACAAGAAAACAGAAAATGAAAAATAAAAGTACATAGGATTTTTTCCATAGAAAATAATTCCACGCATTTACAATTACATCTCCAACAGTCTGAAGGCCAAACATGCACTTTATGAAATAAGGTTTTTTTGGAGTAACTACTATGAATTTAGAAGCTATTCACAAAAATTACTCCTGTTGAAGTGAAAATATGTGTTTTTCTTGATAAATTAAAGATTTTCAATAAATCTGCTGGTACACAACCACCAACACTGTTCTATAATTTCCTTACTGTCCATAAAATAGTCAAATTTATTTCAGAAAGGCCAAACAGTAAACACAGTGATTATAGGCCAAAAGAGGATTAATGGAGAAACAGTATTTTCTTAAACTGAGTAGCAGTTCAAAGGAGAGAAAATACAGAAGAATTACATGTTCTTATGTAAAAGCTTTGCTATTGAGTCTCACTGATAAGAGGCAAAGGCTGAAAAAAAAAGAACAAAAAAAAAACTTTGCTAGTTTTACCTTTAGATTGAAAAGAAATCACAGCTTAGAGCACTCTGGCACAGGTCTCAGTTCATTACAGATACAAGAGCCACTTGTAAATTTTCATCTGGAATAAGCCTTATGTCTCTAAGACTTTGAGATGTTCTGACTTGAGGCTGAGATTTGGGCGTCCTTTTAAAAGTAACGCGTAGCTCAAGCACTAAATGGCAGCGAAAAATACTTGAAAAGAACGTTTAAGTTCTTAGATGAGGAGAAGAAAAAGCTTGATGTTAAATTTTGATCAACACTCATGTGGCCTGAAATTGTAGTTCATGGTAAGTTAATGCAGGCTATGACAGAAAATACAATGATGAAAACTATTTTGCCCTTTAAAAGTCTTCCTTATTTTTCCAGTAACAACTGCTGAGCTGATCACAGGTTTAAGTTTAGTCCTGAGATTAAAATGAGTTTTGTTTTAAAAAGTGGGCCATGTCTGTAGTGATTGCTCAGACACAACTTGCTGTGCCTTGCAGAAAACCTGATGCAGTGAGGGATCTGAATCAGGGTGAGCAAAGAGAAAACACTTGGGGGAGTGCATCCTAACCTCAGAGTGCTACAGACAGCCTGAATTTCTGTATTCAACTACTCCTTTAAAACATGCACATTTCAATTTTTGCTGTGAAAAGATATGCAAATATGCAAGCCACAGAGCCAGTGAACTCTGAAAGAGTTTATCTGCTTTGATTCAAACCTAGCAAAAGGGAAAGAACCGAGGTATCTGAGCCATAAGAAGAGACCATAGACTTTTTTAAATATTTAACCAACCAGAGATAGGTAGAAGGAATATTCACTTGGAATAAGTTAACTAATACTACCTGAATCTGCAGGGAATATGCAACCCAAATATTTTTGGGGAAAAAAACAGCAAATAATGGCATCCTGAAAAATTTTCAGAATTAGAACTCCTGGTTCAAAAACTTACATTTTTTTCCATAGAAAACATTAATAGGAATAGCAATAATTTCTAAAATGCAGAGACATCTCCATTTTACTGCTTCTGCCTAACTAAAGAAAACATGCTCCATCCCTCTGTGTTACCAAGATCTGACAGACACTTCCACAGGAGAGTGACACAGAGCTCTTTAATTCCTGGTGACAAGGAGTGCTTCCAGCCTCGCCAGCCTGGTGACACAGAGCAGCATATCCCTAGAAAGTTACAGAAATTGCAGTGGCAGACTGAAATCTAAACAGGGATGAAAGGCAGTGCTTCATCCAGATAAAATCTAAATGGTGTGGGTGGGATGAAATGTGCAGCAAACAGATGAGGCTGCAAAAATGATGCAGCCAGTCCTAAGCGAGGGCATATGCTCAGCAGCTGCCATGGAAATCTGCAATTAATGGAGCTTACAGGATCCTCAGGTGCTTTCAAATCATCAGGCACCAGAAATGCTCAAATCTGCTTTCCCATATGCATTAGGTGAGGATGTTAGGAAAAAATCCCTCCTGATGAGCATCTTGCTGACAATAACCAAAACTTGGTTGCTACAGGACCTAAGGAAACCTCAGTGGGAAACAAGAAATTACTGAAATTTTAATAATTTTCACTATAGATATGTTTATTCAGAGAGTATAGAAAATCAGTGGCCATTTATCAGTTTGGAGGTATCTGTACTTGTATCCCTGTCAAGTTTTACCAGGTATGAACTGCACTCTTTCAGGAAAACCTGGAATTATTCCCATTCAAGCTAGAGGGCATCAGGAACTCTCTGGTTCCTGCCGCTGTGAACTGCCATCTAAAATAACAGTCTGAGAGTGTGGGTGAAATAGGAAAAACAAATTAAATTTCCCTCTGCAGAAGCCACAGTCACATTCTTAAATTCTACACACAGAATGCTCTTTAATATTTTCAATTCAGATTGAAAACCCAACGCAATAATTAAAGTTCAGGTCAAATGTTATGTAGGAAATCCCAAAGAATTGCTCTCCTATGTATGCTCGTAACCACACTGACTTCAAGCCACCTCCATACACCTGTCCTCCAAAAAAACCAATAAAAAACCAACCCCAAACCTGAGGAAGCCCTTTCCAGCTACTCTGATAAACCTGTCCAATGAATTTTGCTAACAAAATGGCAAAGCTGGTACTATGCAACCCACTCTTCCTAAACATAAATATTCAATAAAGGGATAACAAACTCTATCTTAGGCAACATGGTACAGAATTATTTTTAGAGCTAGTTGTCATTCTGGCAAATGATATAACAATTAGGAGGAAAGTGGTGTAAGATTTAAATGGTGATGAGACTGAAGAAATTAACTAAGGGTAGCAAGGCAAAACACAATCAAACATTACCAATCTTTCCCAATAATTCTTTAGGAGCGACAATGTTGTAAGGCATAATATGAAAATCAAACCTTCAAGAAAATATCACAGCAATTAAAATCAGTAGGAGTCCTCTGCTAGTATAGACTTGAATAATCTTGAATAATATTTCTTTGTCTGCTAGGCAGCATCAAGGTTAACAGAGTAGAAAGTTAATGAGGATTCAGTGTTCAACCTTTAGCCAATGCAGTGTTTTGTGTGCCAGGACTTAAAGAGCAGCAATGGCAAATACCCTGAGTGAAAGGTGCTTTGTACCAGTGCAGAGGCAGCAGAGGACGAAGCGAGCAGAGGAAAGGTCAGGGCTTACCGATGACATAGGCCAGCAGCAGTGCCAGCGTCACTGTGATGGCAGTGGCACTCAGAGCTGTGCACTTCCAGTTGCAACACCTGTAAGGTTTGTGAAAAGTGAAGGCAGGTCTGGAAAAGGTGCTTCTAGGAAGAGGCCTAGGAGGTGGAGAGTAAACAGTATTGGATGTTAAGGGATAGTTCTGACTGGCTGCGCTGAAGATAGCTGAAGACCCAGATCCATGCTTAAACAGGAAATGCCTACAAAGAGAAGACAAAGAATGATGTAAAACCCTCTGGGGTGAAAAAGCAAAAGGAACTATATAAGCACCGTAGAGCAAACACTGCATACAGCCACAGAAAATATCACAGGCAGGAAAATGTGTGTTTGAGTGCCCTCTGCAAGGATTTTACCCACACCACACGATGTCCAGCAATGTTTAGTGAAACAACAGAACATGAGTAAGTTCTCTGAGGGAAGGCTGTTTCCCAGTGGAGTACTGGGATGCTCCAAGATGAGCAGCCCCTGCATGCCTGTACACAGGTGTGGCAGACAGGGCAGCTGCTGCCAGCAGTATCCCCTCCCTCCACACCTGACTGGTTATTTCACCTGGAATACCCAAAGATGCTGAAGCCAGTGCCACTGTAAACATGTATTTTTTACCATGGAATACAGAAGCTAAAAACAAAAAAAGTGACTACTTAGTCACCTGGTTTACAAGGATAATCCATTCTGAAGAACTGTAATTATTATATAGATGAGCACAATTTCTTTACTGTTCTTAATTGAGCTATTTTGAGAGTAGTTTTTCTTCAAATGCTTTTCCCTGCTGCAGTGATTCTCAAAAATACCAAGAAAGAATTCATTTGGAGACCTATTTCAGCATGCTTTGCAGGACTGATTGCCTTCAAGAAAAAATAGCAAAGATTTACATTAGCACAAAAAAATAAGGTACAAAAATTTGCCTTGCAGAACAGCTCTGGTGCAGAAGAACAGAGCAGTTTTCTATAGGAGGAAGGATGGTTTTTCAGGACTGGCAAGGGCTCTCCAAGAGAGTTTAGGAGAAGTTATTTAACGTTAAACAGTAACTTACTGCGATATGTGCTCAGAAATTGTGGCAAAAAGGGCTAGTTCAGGGCTGCCCAGACCAAGCACGTGTTCTTTTGGAAACACAGCTTTCTTTGGTCCTTCTGCCTTTGTTTTATCTAAGGGAGCAAGCTTCTCCAGTGCCCTCCTTTCTGCCAGGTGCACCTCCACAGCTCACGCCACAGAGCGCCCCCAAAGGAGTTTGGAGCATCCTGGTGCTCCCCTGTCCAAGCTGAGACAGCAGAGGACACGGTCCAGAACCTTCCAATGGCAAAAGTGCCTCTGCACCTCCAGCAAGGCACAAGATGAGTTTGCAAATGCACACATGGATCAATCAGGCCATGCTGGGAGGATTTCTTTGAGGAATACACAGTGGGATGCACGCAGGATCAAACACTCAAGGGCAGGAAACATTGTTATTCTGTGACATTTGACTTGAAGAATATTGTAAATACATGTTCCTGAAATGGTAATTGCTAGAATGGTGTAATGAGTACGGTATTATGCATTTCCATTTTAAGAATTTAAAAGAAAGGTTACGGTTTTCAAAATGCCAGATTATAGAAAATAAAAAGGTATTACAGAGCAGTTTTATCTTTTAAAGAGCCCTTTAGTTACATAAAAAGAAAGCAAATGAGAATAGAGGCTAGCTTGCACTGCAGTGTACAGGGGCTGTGTATCAGGACTCCTACGACTGAACCACAAGAATGAAATTTGAGTATTAGCCACTTCTGCTTCACAATTATTACCCAAATGAGCTGCACTCAGACAAAACTTTACATCTGACCCAGACTGACAGCACATTCTAGTTTTTCTTCCCACTGGAGATACACACATTAGAAAGATGGCATTGCTCTTCCACATCGTAATGTTACCTTTTTTAGTTCAAAATATATAAACTCCTAAACAGTAAAATAATAAATTCAGATGAAGAAATACAGCTGTTTACAGGACTATATAAAGCTGCTTCCTTCCTATCAGGCCATGAGAGCACAGCTGGTTATTTTGGATTCCATGCTTTGTTGTCACACATGAAAGCTTTTGCAAGTATGACAAGTTTTTTCTCAGTCAGCAGTTAATCCCTTAGACTTCTGGTAGGAAAAAATGGGATGGCAAAATTCCAAAATAGATGCAGAATTACCACATAAAATGAGACATGTTTTAGATATAAGCCTATACATATGAGAAGTATGTATGCATGTATACATATACACACACACATATAGATACACACAAACATTACAAATACAAAAAGTTCTTTATATGCTTTAACTGTTCAAGACAATGACAAAACCCTACTTATTAGATAATTTCTCATTTAAATTTTTTTGGAAATTACAGCAAAAGGGTCTGATATTGGCAGTATTGATGCTCCTTTATGGTGCACAGCCCAAAGGTATCAGAGGCAAAGGGAAGGAAGTGCTGAAGAGAAAATTGTTATCATTAAAGCTCTAACAACCTGCAATCAATAGCCAGGAATAATTTCATACTCTTGCACAGGAATTTGTAACAGTGCTGGTGTGCAGGGGCACTTCTCTCCCAGCAGCAGAGTGCCCAGCCCCTGCACCCAGCTCCCTGCTGGACATCCACCCAGAGGAGAACTGACACTGAGATTCTGAGGCAATGCTGCACTGAAACTAAGCCACCAGCGAAAGAATGCTGAGGAAACGTTTAAAAACCCAGCTGTTTCCAACTTCCACTTCTGGGGGTGTATATTCAGTAACCAAAGACACTTCTATAGAATCTGACAAACACTGGTGGCACCAAGACGAATTTCCAAAGGCAGACTGTGGCTGTGTTCCCATAAACTCAGATGACTCCTCATCTGTCTGAGCACACCATGGTTCCCAAAGGACATCAGGACATGCTCAACTGTGGCTATCAATTCCATAAAATCAGCCTCTCTTTCTAAAGAGCAAAATAATAAAACCTGCAGTTCAAAAGTTTAGATGTGACTGCAGCCTGATGTGTGCTTTAATATTTGATCTAAGAGAAAAGCTAAGGCCTGTGGTGGTTTGTTTGGTTTTTTTGGGGGGAACTGAGAACAGAAGAAAAATCAGAGCATTTAAAATGGTGATTGATAGCACCACTCCTTCCAAGTGGAGAAAAACTGAACGTTCACAAAAATATCAAAAACATCCATAAAGAAGATGATAATAGTTTCTTAAAAAGAAAAATATAGGACATAATCTGTGAAGCATTTGTTGGTGAAATAAAAGTCTTAATATTATTACACTGATAACTCCAATCCATAAATAAATACTAAAGGCTCAGTAATATTCACATACAGAAGAGGTAGTTGGAAAGCATTCCCCCTTTGAGGTAACCACAATGTCTCTGGCTGTTCATCCATCTGCTCATCTCTACGAATGGAAGACTTCTGAACTTTGAATCCTCTCAAGAGAAGTCAAACCTTCCAAGAGCTCACACTGAACTGAGTGTGAATTTCCAGATCATTTTTATTTAGCTGTGCTTTTAAAATTCCTCCAGCTTACACAGAAAGGGACTATGTGCAGGAGTCTTTGATTTGAAAGGCTATTAGAGTACTTCCTGAAGAGAAAAAATAATTATGAGGTTGATTTAGAAAGAAGAAAACTAAACCATAGTACAGAATAGATCTCTTGCCTGCTGTCAAGATCTCCCCTACACCAAACAGAAATATCACCAAGTTATTTTCAGGAAAACAAATACAGCTAATCATACCTATACACCCTAAATAACCAGAAAGGAATGATTTCTATGGTGATTCAAACACACTTCTTGAACTCCAAAACTCTCAAAGTTTTCAGATGTTTAGAGACACAACCAAACTTTAGGGCTCTGAAATATTGCTGAATTGTAACTAAAAATAATAACTGCCTTGAACCCCAAATACTCCTCTTAATATTCCAGCACTTTGAAGTTTTATATAAATGAATGGTAATTGAATCTCAGGTTTATGGTCTGGTACCTCAGTGTCCCCTTAGAGGAGCTATTTCCATGGTGATCAGATTGCTAAAATGAAGCTGTCTCTTTGCACAGGGCTGGCTCATTGCCAGTGCAGTGAAGGGAGATTTCAGCCCATTCAGCACAGCATTAACCTTCCTGCCAACACTGCTAAATGGGCTAGAGGAACTAGGAAGAAATTTGATTTGAAAAAGGAAGGAATATATCTTAAATAAAAGCAAATATCTTAAATACTGACACACAAAACAGGACTAAAACCTCCCCTTTGAAACAAAATCAAAATTAGCTAAATAAGCAAATATCTTAAATACTGACACACAAAACAGGACTAAAACCTCCCCTTTGAAACAAAATCAAAATTAGCTAAATTTTGAGATTTAGAAAACTTCAAAATTCTAATGCTTTGGTAATCTATGTCAAAACTTAACTCAAAATAAATGTGACCAATGGTTTATCCATGAGGGATCTGTAACAGATTATAAGGAGGGTAAGAAAAATTTCAGGTAAAAATCCCTACTTAGCATCTAGATTCTACTTCTCTGGGGATTTGACTGAAGTGGGAAAATAAATAGCAAACAGCAGAGAAAAAAAAAACTAAAAAAGCAAGATATGGAAACAAATACTGAGTTAACTAGAAGGGCATGGAGAAAATGAAAAACATTCCTTTGAGTTATCAGGGCTTAACACTTACTCCATAAAAAGTAGAAAGCTATGTTCAGTTGGGGCTGTCAGAGATAATGACAATGTATTACACTGTAAATCACAAGATTTGAAGCATTAGAGCAAAGTATCTATGAAGCCTGAAAAAACAATTATTTTAGTGGAAAGGAAGGGGATAGGCAATATGTTGCAAGTGCTTTATTCTGGGGGAGAGGGAAAAAATCAATTTTTGTAAGAGCCCAATAACATTATCCTAAAAAAGAGAATGTTTTTCCTGTCTTTATGTGGTGTGAGAGATCCTTACAATCTTTTTCTGGCAATGCTTAAAATTTATTTCTCTGTGTGACAATGGAATTACTGCATGTTTGTAAGTAATTTTAATAATGGCTATGTTTATTTTTCCCCATGTGTGTGCATGCATAGATGGAGCTGCATTTGCACCTCTGGGCACGCTGCAGTGCTGAAGGCTGCAGCACTTTGAGCTGCTGCACCTCCCACAGGTACAGCTCTTCTCCAATTCCCTCAGCAGCAGCTGTTTGATAACGTGTCCTCTGGAGTTCTAAAGCTGATCTTAATTCTTCTTTTTATTTGGGTTGCTTATAATCAGAATAACTGCCAGAGTGAGGGAACTGGCCTTGGCAATGACACACAGACTAATTTTAGCTTTGACAAAAGCTGGTGTGAACTTGAACAAGTCATTTCATCTTTCCAAGTCGTTCTCATCATTAAACATCGGTAAATTAGGTCCTGACAAAACTCCTTTGCAGATTAGTGCGTGTGACACCTCTAGAGGAAGCACAAAACAACATTCCTGACTTGCCCTTTTCTATAAAAACGTAACCAGCTTTTACTGTACCAGAAAACTTCCAACACATTCACCACAGTGTATGTCTTCACTGCAGCCCTTTGCCATCTAACCTAGGGTTTCAAATTCTAATTATGGAAGAGTATGTGTTCAATCTGAGTATTGCAAACATTTTCAGAACTAGAGAATTTTCTTTTACATAAATATGACACATCATGACTATGAGCAGACTCATAAACTTGCCTAATTTCTGTCTGTCCAGAGTGAACAGGTTTTACAGTCACATGATTAGTTCTAGGAAATCTTTTCCTGTCTGAAAATTCTCTAATATTCCATGGCAGTAGATAAAGCATCAAACACATGTTCTGTTTATGAATTAACAGGAGATACAGTTGGGAGAAGAGCTGAACATGTGTATTCTGATTTTTGCCTAGTTCTTACGTAGGGAATACATTACTGTCTAAGTCTTCTTTTTGACTGTGAATGTTCCAAATTTAATAAAAAAAATCTGCTTAGCTATATTAGGTATGTAGATACTAGCTAGATTTTGTATTATTAAAGACCTGGTACAGAAACACATCATTGAAATGTTTATCTTAATTTTGTAGGATTATTTTTAACGGGCAGCTGAAGATTAATGGAGAATGAGAGCAAGGGAATGCAGGTATGAGGCCAAAGCTCAGTTCTAGGAGAATCATTCCCTGGTAAAGGAAGGAAAAACAAGCTGCAGCTTCATTTTCTCTAAGGCTGTCCTGTGCACTGCAGACTTCTGGGAGGTGCTGATGACAAATATTTTTATTCCAGTGTCCCCCTGCTACAGAACTTGTCTGCACACAAACTGCAGATACATCCTGGCACACAGACTCACAGGTTTTCCCTCTGGATTAGCCAGCCTTTCAGCCAGCTTTGTGAAAGGCTTCTGGGAGTCACCAGTGGGGGCATGAAATCAGCTGAAACAACCACAGAAGGGTCAGAACGTGGAAAATTCCCAGACTATGTGGATGACTAATGTGTAGCCCAAAGGATGTTTTCCAGTCTGAATTCCTAATTCACTGCACAGCCCTTTACAGAATTACAGATATATCTGTATAGCTCTGTATTTGTCCTTTATGAGAAGCTTCAAATTTGCAAAAAACAGTAAGAAATCAAAAAATATAAACTGAACTCAAAAGAAAAATAAATTGCAAAGTATCGTCCCCCAATGAAGTCTGATGGAAACGTAGTGAATGGGGATGCAGAGAGGCTTAAGACAATCTACCTGACTGTTAATTGAAGAGGAGCAAAAGTTCCTGGGATGGAACACCCAGAGCCCACCCTTCTTGCAGCAGAAAACACAGAGAGATATACAAACACCAGAAACAGCAGAGATTTATCTCTATAAAGCGTAAGCAGAAGCTTCTAGCTGCAGAAGGATGAGCTGAACCAAAAAGCGGTTTGCTCTCCCTTTGGCAGGAAAGTTTCCAGCTGCTGGTGCTCTCCGAGCTCTGTCCCCCAGTACCTGGTCTCCAGCGGGATGTTGCTGTTGAGCACCCAGCTGTTGTGCAGGTGCACGGGCTCCTGCGGGGGCCCCGCGGGGGCCGGGCTGGGCTGGCTGCGCGTGGTCATGGATCTCCTCTGCAGCGAGTCCGACGCGGCCGGAGCCTTGCGGGCACACGTGCAGGCGTGCGGCGGCGGCGGCGGCGGCGGCAGCGGCCGGAAGGTGAACTGGTTGTGGGGGCTGCCGGGCATGTCTGCAACAGAACACAACCAACACACACGGGATTATTGTCATGTGTGCTGCGACAGGAACACAACCAACACACACGGGATTATTGTCATGTGTGCTGCAACAGGAACACAACCAACACACACGGGATTATTGTCATGTGTGCTGCGACAGGAACACAACACACGATTGTTGTCATGTGTGCTGCAACAGGAACACCAACACACGATTATTGTCATGTGTGCTGCGACAGGAACACAACCAACACACAGGATTACTGTCCTGCAAAGGACAGTGAACACACAAACACGGTGCAGTGGTCCAGACCGAGTGATCTGTGAACTTGTTAACCTGAAACTCCTCCAGCTATTTCACCTCAGTGTCTAACACAGCTTTATCCCATTCCTGTCCTCACCCTCACTCTCCTTTTCACTTTAGCAGATGTCCAGTTCAATTTGCAGAAATCCAGCTGGAGCCAAGCTCTGATGAACCTGCAGAAATTCCTGCAAGGAACTGCTGCCATCCATTTACAACACATACTTTCTTTACATTATGACATGATGTGTCTTCAAGGCAAAAGACAAGAGTGGATTCTCTCCTCTGCTGGAATGGCTTGTGGAACAAAAGCACCTTTTCCTCTGTGACAGTCCCAATTTAGCCCAGCTGCAGAAACAAGGTTGCCTAGTGCTCCACATAAACTTTTCAATGCTGTGGTAAGCAAACCTTCATGGATTTGGCCCTGGCTTAATCCTTTTAATTTCATTGATCTTCTATCAAGGCAGCATTCTTACAGTTGCACCAAGGTTTATGCTGTAATATTTGTTTGCATACACCAGAAAAGCATTTCTAAGCATATTAGAAAATTGGAGACCTCAGTAAATTAAAACACCGGAGTCAACAGTCCAGGGCTCCAAAATAATCTGCTAAAACACTTTCATATAATAATTAATCTAGGTAAATCCTGTATCCTGTTATTTTAGAACTGAAAGCTACCCACATTTTGCACATAATATTTGATGTCCAGAATCCTCATGTATTTGATCAATGACATTTCCTTACTTAAGGTATCAATCTCAAATTCACTCTACAGAAAATCTGCAGGACTATTATACAACCTATAATTTGCATGACAAGCCATTTCAATGGTTGAGCCACTGTCCTGTTAGAAAAATGCTGTTTTTTGCCAGGACACACAGTTATACTCTCAAGGTACATCAAGAGCTGTGCGGTAAATGCCAAGGTGACTGCTTACCCAGGGATCTGGGGGAAAAACCTGTATAGTCTACATGGAAGCACATCTCCTAGTTGCCTTCCCCTTTTATCTGTCCTGTCCCTGCCCTGCCAATGGCACACCATTGTCTGCCTGAGCTGAGTTTGTTCCAGGCCATGGACTGGTTCTGGCTCGCAGGGTACCTTGTGCCTCCCAGTGCAATTTAGCACAATCCAGCAACACATCCCATTTCCTGGGGGATTCCTTTTTAATTATCACACTTGTCACCCTTTCATCTAGCTACTGGCAGCACAGAAACCTCACACTGGAGCCTGATTATTTTGGTGATTTAAAAAGTCTTCTTCATCAGACCCTTGTTTCAGTGAAGCACTGCAAACTCATTAGGCTGAGAACCAGCCTGAGCTTCCAATTACAGACTTTTGTTTTTACAGACTTTCTAACTGGCAAAGTTGTTTTTATTTCACTTGAAACTGAGTCTGTATCTCATTAGTTTTATGACACAAAAAACATAGCTTGGGATATGAAGCAGCATTAAATCTAAATATGTACACTTAAGGTTCTTCAGGACTCTATATAAACAGCAGACTATTTAAAAAAACTTACTACAAAATCATTTAAATACCTAAAAGGGGACATTATGCAAGATAATTTGTCCAAAGCCAACAAGATTCCAAAATGTACGAGACTGATGAAGGAACTGGCTTAGCTAATGCTACCTCTAACAACTGCTGCTTTTATTTTTGATGGCTGCTAATAATGTTCATATTTTTCATTCCTGTACATTAAAACGTTTATGTATGATATGCAAATACAGACTTATTTGTTTTCATTGTCTTCATTGATGTGACAGAAATTTCCATTCATCTAAAAACGCAGTGATATAACATTATTTCAGCTCAAACTTTACACTTGGAATAATTTGCTTCAAACCAGATTTCCACCCGAGGAGTAACTAAGCCAGAAATGATTATCTTGGTCTTCATCACTGCCCTTCTCATCTGCATTTAACTCATTATTTCACAGACAAAAGAGACCGTTTCAAAAATTTCTAAATTTCTCCTGAGAAGTAATTTTTAAATAGTCCTCTCCTTTCAGCAGAGCACATCTAGAACTGTGAAGTTTCCTGGAAAAATCCAGACAACATTCTGGTGATTTCTTTTATTCCAACTTGCACATTCCCCATCCATTTCACAAACTCTACTCAAACTTCTTTCTACCTATTTTATTTTATTTTTATGGGTTTTGCTTTCATTATTCAATTTCAAAAAGATCTCAGTAAATGTTAATTTGGTTAGCCCTTCTGCTTTGAGGCACTTTGCAAACTTCATGCACCCACACCAAGAGAAACTGCAGTAGGGCTGGCAGCTGGAAACAAGAAAATCTTGCCTTGAAATTCTGCCAGCTTGAAGTTGTTCTACTTTCTTTCCTTTGAAATTTGAAGGAAGGAGTTATTTTTCTCTCCTGAACGTTTCCTCCTCTTTGGTTCTGGCTTGTTCTTTTGGATGGCCCACAAGAGCACCGACCACGTGCTGCTCCATGGAATTGTGCATTCCACACTTACAGAGCACAGCCCTGCTCAGCTCCTCAGATCTGCTTCTCCTGCTTTTCCTTTAGGACACGAAATAATTCACATCCTGCTCGGTAATGGGCTTGTGCCTCTCAGCAGTGGAAAGTCAGCCACCCCAGGACACTGCGCGGCTCAGCCGTGGAGGGAACGGGATGGGCAGATCAGCACCACGGACAGGGGCAGCACTGACAAACTCATTCTCCTCCTCAGGCTGAAACGCCTTTGGAACCACAAGCATGTAGCCAAATTGCTTTACAGACTGGCAAAAATGAAATCAACAGCTTCATCAACTAGTTAGCACATCATTTAAAGTTAGTTTTGAAAATTAGCCAAGCCTTGGCAGAACAATTTTCCTAACAGTTCTGAAATATACCTTTCTATATTTTTTGGATCCATATAAAAGACAGGATAATTGAACTGTTTTATCATTTACTGACAAGGCTACAATAACCTGCATTGTTATTAGGTGAAGTATATCAGGGAGAATATACTAAAACGTAATGAACCATAAAATATTGGCGTCTAACCTGTAGTGCTTTTGAAATATTTTAACTTTTTCAGTTCCTGAATTTATTATTTCTTGGTGGTTTTTTGTTGTTATTGTTATTTACTGAAGGTGTCTCAATAGAGTGTGAACTAGCTGGCAACCCATTATTTAATGAATTAAATAGCAACATATGTTCAGGGAGTTTACTCCAGTTTATTTAAAAATTCTGTGGGTATACTACTGCTCAGTTACAAACCCCTCTCTGATTATTTTTAAAGCATGCTTAGAAGGGTTTGGGCTGGAAGGGACCTTAAAGAACATCTAATTCCAAGTCTCCCGTTGTGGGCAGGGAACAATTCCTGCCCAATACCTGATGCAAATCTGCTCTCTGTCAGTTTAAATCCATTCCTCCTGTCACTGCATGCCCTTGTCCAAAGTCCCTCTCATGCTCTTATAATCCCTTTATATACTGGAAAGTTCTGCAAGGTCTCTGTATCCTGTTTATCGTGGCAGCACTTCCTTTTCTTAAATGTTTTAAAGATAAACTTGTCCTATAAGTCCTAAGTAACATTTCTGGTAAAACTTCCAGTTTTAGAGGCATGACAAAAGTGAAAAAAATACTAGAGATCACAGTGTTTTCAAAAACAAATTTTAAGTGTCTCGAAAGGGTCTCTGCAGACAACTATTTCTGCTGTAGAAAGAGGTGGGAGAATTTTATCAGGCAAAATAATGGAGGTTAGAACTGATTAGAGAAGGAAAGGCAGTGATTTCTCTCTAGGGAACCACCACAAGGCCACCTTTTCCAACTTTCTGGATAGGCTGCATTTAATAATATTCTGTCTTTCAGGATCCTAAAAATTCTGGCATCTGTTGTCTTTGTACTGTATACTTAACTTGTCAGTTTTACTTTGCACAAATCTTCAAAGAAGACTGATAAATCCTTTTCTTAAGGTGTGTGTGGGGGAGTGTTTGTGCTTTTTCTGATGACAGGAATGTTAATATGCTCAAACCAAAAGAAAGGCTTCTGGGCCCAAAGCTAGCTCTTCTATCTCTGCAGCTGTATCAGCTGGTGCCTTGAAAGACATTACCTTTCCTGACAAACTTTGCCTCTCTTTAGAGGCACTTAGATCTGCAGAGCATTGGAGCTACAACAGCACTACTCCTCCTTAATTAACTCCATCACTCAGTGCTTTAACTCGGGAGCCTGATTGCTGGAGTAATTTTGGTCATAAACATTGCACTATAAAATGTCCCTCTCCGTGTTGTAGTTTGTAACCTGAAACGAGTTTGAGGTTCTGATGCTGTGTACTGTGGGTGAGCTGCAAGGTTTAAGTGTTATCATGCAGAAGCACCTGACAATATAAACACACCGATGTGTGTTCATATAAAATTAACACTGCCAGAGGGGAACGAAGAGCAACAGTTCCTGAGGTGCTTTTATTCCACTGAACTGCCTGAATTACAGCTTTGTTCTGTGTGTTTCTGCACATAGCTGTTGAACACTAACGTGCTCTATGTATAATATTGATGTGGAAAACATTCCATGGATGTGAAATGCTCACATTTATGTCAATTAATATGAAAAATTTGCAATGAAGCTGCCACTCACCCCCTTCCTCTCCTCTGCTGCAGGTGGTACACCAGTGAGATTTTAGTGCCCACCCGGCTGAGCCAGGGCTCTCCTCAATCACCGCAGTCTGTGCCAGCACAAGACAGGCCCCGGGGGCTGAGGCACAGGGGTCAAGGACAAAATGAGAAGGGAGAAGAAAAGCAGCACTCCAGTTCTGAGGGAGTCTGAGGGAACTGCCTGAACACCCAGCTCAGGCTCCCAGTGGTTTGTTTAGCAGATCAAGCAGCTGCTGGTACAATTAACATCACGCAGCATTCAAAGGACAGAGTGAAGATTGACAGCTCCCAGCCAGCTTAAAGGTGATATTTTCAGGAGAAATTGTAATTCCTGCCATTACTTAAAAGTGGTGGGTTCAGTCACTATCACGAGTTGTAACTTCTATCAGTGGGAACTCACAGGGGATAGTACAATCACTATTCTAAAACTCTGAACAAAGTGGGAGAAATTATAGCTTACAGAGTAAGCCTATCATCTAGGTTTGCAAAGACAGGCACTTACAAGTAGCCTGGCAGCAAATATTTGATGACTTCAGAGGTGAACAGATTTTGATTAAAGAGCAGTTTATGATTGGTAAAATAGGTTGCAAGCTGTCATGGCTGTAAAATTAATGTTTCCGCAGTTATTGATGGTTTTCGGTGGTGATAAATATTCAAGTTTTGGCCCTTGTGTTATTAAATTCATTAGCAGTGTGGGCTTTCTGAAAGGGATCTATGGGCAATAGAATTAGCAACTATAAATCATACTGAAATACACCGTGTATTCAGCCCAATAGGTCAGTGGAAATATCATGAATACAGACATATTAAACTACTTTGTCACCCCCTGCCTGCCTCCTACCTGCTTCATCTGTGCTCCTGTTATTCTGCAACATTTTCAAGAAAAGAAGACTGCCTGAGGCCATGCCCTGCTGCAGAGCCAAATAACATAGAGCCCTGCAGGCCTGAGCTTGCTGCCCTGGGAGGGCTGAGGGGAGACCCTGCCCTTTGGGCTGGGGACAGAGCCACCACCAGCTCTCCAAAGCATGAATCCATTAGTGAAAGGCCATACCTCAGTGAGGAATTAGCTGATTGACTACTCCTGCCTTTTATCCCTGGAGGAAGTCCACAAGTTCTTGTCCCTCTCAATGCACAAATAAAACAAATACTTCTGCAAAAAGATCTAACCCTGCATTGATGTTTGCTAACATTTTATTCAGGTACGCTGACACTTCTCCTATAGTCCTGAGCTGGCTGGGAGGAGAGACAATGGAACACATGTAACTGATGCTAAACAGCAAATCCATTACTTTTCAAGGAAAAGCCAAACTTCTGCAGAGAAAGGCAAAATAACAACACAGGAAGAGCTGATGCAATGCCTGAAAATGAATGTAAGACAAGGCCACAGCTTTCACATCAGTCTCTCTAAGGCATATTTGGGCACTTAGAAGCAACGTGCATTTCTGAAACACCAATGTGCTCTGGCCAGCACCAGGCTGGGGATTGACTATGCCCTGATGCACAGAACCATTTAACACTTTAACTCCACTGGTGTCTGTTGTTAGGGCCCTGCACTCCCCAAGCCTCTGCAGCCCTGAGCAGAGCACCACTGAGGCCGCTGGAGATCCAGCTGGTGACTCCAGCCTGGAAGCTTCAAGAAGCTTCTCCTGCTAATCTGGCACAAGGCACAAAGGAATCTTGTGGGGTGTTGCCTTCTTTTCTTTGTGTTAGAGCTGGGATTAAAGCACGGGATGCAGTTTTGTGTTGGGACTCAGTGTTTGTACCTCTTACCTACAGCACAGCCTCACGAGTCACGAGCTCTAACAAACAAGGTAGGAAATGGCTCTGTCTCTGACTCTTTCCAAGGTTATTGAAGCATAAACTATCCAATAACAAGATGACACCTGTATTATTTATACTTTTGACCTAATCATGACCACCCAAGGCCCATAATGCTGACCTTTTCACCCAATTACAAAAAACCACCCAAACCCATGAAGAAGAAGGTGAAGAAGAAAGACTTGGGCAATGCCCCAAATCCTCCACCTTGCCCCATATATATTACTATATTCTAAACCCTTACACTCTGAGTTTTGCACCCTGTGATGTCACACATTCTATCCAAACTGCACACCACAATCCTAGGGCTGTCACTCAATTTTGGGAGCTGTTCCATGGGCTCAGGTCAGTGCAGGGTTTGCCTGGGGGTCAGAGCCTGGCAGCACAGAGATCTGGAATTCTCAGTGCCCAGAATTCCAACAGAATCTAGTGCAATGCAAAATGAACAAAGATGACATTATTTTACAGCATCAATAGGCTGTAAAAGTTCTTTGTGACCGTATCCTCAGCTCACCTCACAAGACTTTTCTTTGTGTTTCACTCAGAGCTTATCTATATACAGTTATTTAAACTCACTGTAAATAAGACACATATTTTTGAATATTACTAGAAATTACATCTATAAAATACTGAATAAAACCTTCAAAACAAATGCATAAAGAAGTATCAAGGGAAAAATACTTTTTCATATGAATCTACCCAACAAAGTATTTTAATGAGTGCAGATCTATTAAGAGAATTCTCAGGATACTGTAATTATTATTCATTTTCTAGAATTGTTTCACCATGAAGCTTTATGCTACTATGGGGACTTTAATGTTTATGTTTTGTGACGGCTGCGTTGACTATTAAAAAGCAATTTGGCTGACATTTTAAGTCTTTTGTTGCCAGTTTTAATTGGATTGTTCACCAAGCATCAACTCCCCCGTTAACTGCAAAAATTACAGGCTGACGTCAGTTTATAGTAATGACTGTTTAATGATTTTATGCTTTCAGCATGCCAGCTTCATACAGATGCACGCATGATTAGTTTCATATCAAGACCTGTAATTAAATAATTGAAACCTCAACAAAAGAAAACAGCAAATGGGAAGACATCCTTAATATAGACTCCAAGATTTATCAAAACACTCATGCTAAATAAAAGAATTTAATATTTTGAGGTCAAACAGTGCAAGAGTTGGTGCTAAGGCAAAAACTTCTCTCACCTTTTCCTACAGAAGAAATTTCCCTTTAACTGATTTAAAGTCTGAGAGCTTGATGCAGTAAGTACTTGCACACCATTCTGAAACCTAACTCTAAATTATTCAGAACCCATTATTAGCTATTTTTGTTTACTTTCCAGTCTGGGTGAAGCTGCTTTTATAATAATAATTATTATAAGATATAAAAATAATTATACCTCAGTTGAAACTTACAGTACTTACAACCAAAGAAAAACAAGCCCACCAACTTCTCAGGAATTCAGGTTCTTGAGAGAAAACAGATTATTAGTCTTTGTTCAGCTCTGAATCCTATGCCAAACTCCTACATATTTCAGAATTTCAAACAGAGAAAAAATGGCTTTTAGAGGAAAACCCTTTGAAAGTGTGAAATATCCATGAAAATAAAGCCAGAACAAAGACTCACAAAGCAGGGCCAGCACTGCACAGGCAGCGAGTGCCTCCTAATACAGCTCAGAGAATTTCACACCTGATGGTTCCGGCCACTCGATGTGGCTGGAAACTTCCTGCAGGCAGCTCAACATTTGAATTTTGAAAAGAACTTGGTATTTCACACATTTCTACACTTACAAAGTCCTGGGAAAAAAAAAAAAAATTACTGACCAAGGGCTTTCAGTGTCTTAATAACAACAGTGCACATCTGCACTAGAAACTTTGGGATACGGCGCCTCTTTAAACTGAGGCCGGATATTTATGGATTCTGATTAATTTTACACCTCTAAGGTCAAACATCAGACTTCATGTGTTACACAGTGAGTATTCAGGCAAATTTCAGCCATTTAGAGCACCCTCAAAGAACTCAGGTTAATGTGTTTCAGGCTTGACTTTTATAGACTACAGTCACCTACTAGGAAATATGAGCCTACAGGAAAGTCAATGGGTTTTTAAGGCTGCTTCATTTTTATGTACAAAAAGCTGTATGCCTCACAGAATCATCCATTTTCCTTTTATTGCCAGGATGATGGCTTAACACCTGTTGTGACCAAACACCTGAGCAGAGAGCTTGATTTGAAAGACTTAGGGGTAAATTTAGGGCCCATCCCTTTTCCAAGTCACAACAGCATGATATGGGATTAACTCCATGGATTTCAATTGTGTTATTCTGCCTTGGTTTGCCAGATGTAACCACAGGAAAAAAGAGCCCAACTTTGAGAGGGCAGATCTACTTTAATATGTTCAGAAACAGAAAATCTGCCACTTCAAAATATCAGCTGTGGAACACTGTACAATTGTGTTCCAGGAACAGGGTTATTGTATTTGTAATTTAGCAAGGAATGAAGCACTGAACCAGTAAAAACCAGGTTGGCACAAACACTTCCATTTGTAAAATAAGAAGGTCCAGCAGAGGAATGTGAACGGACCATACATCAGCAGATGAAAACTCACTTTGGCAAAGGCAAGGTATCTCAAACTGATTGCTGAGATCTAAATTAACTCCAAGCCCTCAGAAAATGGCCCTGGCTATGTCTGCAAACAGCTCAATGAAAACTTCTCTTCTATGGACAGGTTTAGTAAAAGAACGTAGCAGCATGGAGAATAAAGCAAAAAGGCAAGTAGTGTTAAATCCTCACATACACATCTTGTAGAATAATTTGTTCTATTCTTGACACTTTCAGAAAAAGATGGTGAAAATAGAAGGGATTTTACAAACAGATGAGTAGATTAGTGACCTCACATTAAACAGATTATGTCATCCAAACAGAAGCAAAATATAAATGATAGAGAAACATCACCATGAACTCAGGTACACAACTCACAATACTCACAATAAAAGCACAGTGCATCACTAAATGAAACTGTTAGAACAGAAATTTAAAATGGATAATAAGGAATACTCTGGAGCGGGTTTTATTTGTTTTTAATAGCCTAGAAACTTGTTGCTACTACCTGTCACAAAGTCTCCACTGAATTTCCACCCAGTGGAAAGAACAGAAGTTAGGCTGATACTTCCTCAGTTCATTTACACAACTAAATTTTTGTAATCTTGAAGGATTTCACTTTAGAACATTATTAGAATACATGGAGCCAAACTGCACTCACTGACTGCTTCCTGCTCCAGCCAGAGAACCTCATCCAAATCCAGCCTTTGGTGGATTTCTTCCTATGGGATCAGGTCACTGCTAGTTCAGTCAGAGGACATTTAGGGAAAATAAGAGGAGTGTCAATAAAGTGTCATTTACTCAGCCAACTGGTGAAACAAGTTTAAGGCAATCCCTTCTGATGGCTGAAGAGAAATGAATGGATCTGCCTTGAAGTCCTGTACCACCAGTAATGCAAAAGTTAAAAGCTAAAGAAGAAATAGTTCATTTACAGATCTCAGAGTGAGCTGGCTATTGACACTTGATCAGCAATTGGAAACTCAACTCATGATTTAGTGTCCAGAAGAGAAGAGCCTCCTTCTAATCCTCATACTGATGTCTACATTCTAATTTTGATGCCTCCTTGCAGTCTTTTGAAACTCAGGACTCTTAGCAATAACCTCACACGGATTTAGTGAGCAATGGACTCCTGCTCTTCACTGTGAATGATGCAATAACCAAGTAACAAAGCAGCCTCTGCCAAATTCACAGCACTGAGGCACAGAATAACCAAGGAAACCAGGACAGAATCACTAGTTCTGTTCACTGCACTGTGCTTTATCCACCTGCCTTCCCTTACTGTGGAAAATCCAGACTGAATGCAAATAAAGCAAACATACCAGGGAAGTGGAGAAGTGGCTGGGAAAAATGTGTGCAACAGTTACCTTTTACCAAAGAGGATGGACAAAATGGATGAAGATCTGTATGCAGTTTCAGCTTATAAAATTTCAAAATGATCTTTTAAAAGTAATTATTAGAGCTGAGTTGCAGCATTCAGCTGAAATTGAACTTTTCAGAATTTTACATTAAGTAGAAATTAGGAAAGAATAAAACCCCATACACATAAAAAGGAGAGGGCTGCTCAAACATAGCTCTCCTCCTCCTCCACTTGGTCTTTTACAATCTTATCTTGAAGAAAAAGCAACACTCCATGTATCTATGAAAATGAAACATACCCTACTGCAGAAAAAAATACATGGCTGAAAAATGTTTGAGCAAACATGTCAGTGAATTGGTTCCAGCTGAAAAAAGAAAAACTGAGTATATAAAGACAACCTAAGCCAGCTGTATGGTGGTTCATAGTCCAAATTGAGATGAAAATTTTGTCTAATGTAGGAGGCAACCTCAGATGGCTGCAGAGACACTCCCAGGGTGGTCCACAGCCTGCAGTGATCTCGAAAGCTCTAATTCTGTCCTGTTGATTAGACAGAAAAGAGAGGGAAGGGAAGTCACCAGCTCAGTTGTGCAGTGCACGTGCCAGCACCCAGCTTCGCTCTGCGAGCTGCAAAGCACCGCTCCCAAAGAGCTGTGCACAAAGAACATCTGCTGAGCTAAAATCCATCTCATGGGAGCATCTCTGCCATTCTGGAGCACAATATGATTATCTTGCTACATCATCTGTATTAAAAACACTGCTGCACACACTGTGTGACAGCATAGCGAATGCAAAAATGTTTACTTCATGAGACCCAACGAAATGAAAGAAACTGGAGTTGACATTTATGGTATTGATCGAGTTCCAACATTAATACACAGTAAAATGGTTTGGGAAGTTTATTCATCTACTGATTAGTGATTCATTCCCTTCCAGATGATCCCTGAGGATGACAGCATTGTCTATGTTTGCGTTCATCTTCATTGTGAAGCATTTGCTTCATTTCACATGCTGTAAAGGCAGCACTAAAATTATCGTGATTTAACTATACAAAACTAACCACGTCATCCTGCTCTCCAAATGACTCTATTTCCCTACAGAAAACCCCTTCCAATCCCATAGCAACAGCAAAGATCTCTGTGCTTCCTAATAAAAGCCCTCCCATAGGCACTAGCCAAAGACAAAGCTGTTCTGTTAGGTTATATTACCAAGAGAATCTTTGAATGGCTGCTGTTAAAGCAAATTACATTGTCCACATTATCACTGAATATGCAAAATCACCTGAAAAGTTTCCAGAACAGATTTTTTTGAGTTATAAGAAAGTTCTGAAGCCGGAATGCCAGAGATTCCAGAGCAGGATTGCAGGAAATTACTCCTGGAAGTATACAGAGAGCACAAGGGGTCCTTACATGTACCAAAAATAGGTGGCAAGCTCCTATTGTTAAAGCCAAAGATGCTCCCCACCCAAAAGCAGGAATGGAAAAGCATAAATGGAGTGAGACCCTGCCTTATTTTCCTTTCCCCTTAGCCAGGAGAGCGCAAAGGGAAATGCCAAGTGCACTCTCTTGATGGGCACAGTAACACATTCCTTCTCTCTCAGTGTCTGCTGATGCTTCCACTGGTGCAATGAAGCCCTTTATCTTCTGTCCCAAGTTCTCACTGTCAAGCAAACGTGAGCAATGAATGGGGATCCAGTTCAGCTGAGAGCAGTATTTGGTTTAATATCCCTGTAACTCTGAACACAAAAATGCACTATAGAAGTGCTAAGCCTTATTCAGCCTGGCCATAGCGACTGCAGGGTGACAAGTGCCCTGAGACCTGACAGACCGGCTCAGCAGGCCCAGTGCGCACAGGCACAGGCAGGCAGCGCACAGAACACTCGGGGAGAAAGCAGAGGGAACATGACTCCTCGTAAATCTAAAAATCCCATCTTTACAGATTTTATCTGAGCACAGGAGGCTCAGCTTTGATTATTTATATGCGTGAAGCAGCTTGCAAGAGATTAGAGAGAGTGAGGAAGGGAGAGGCCAATTGTGCTCCAGGTATGAGGGTATCATTTGCAACCCTGTTCCTCACCATTACCTGACTTTCAGGTGAGTCTCTTGACAACTGCCTTTCCTGTGTGAGTCTCCTGCTCTGATGAGGAGCTTCCTCTCCAAACAGAGATCTCTGCTTTGGGGAAACGTCACTGGCACTGACACATTTCCTGAAACGTCTGGGCCTCAGCACACATTCAAAGAAATGGGATTTTACATTTTAAAGCTTTACCATAGAGATCCAGGCAGCACTGAGATGCCAGGCAGCAGTCAGGGAGGCAGATTTCTGTGTCATGGACTATCCTCTGAAGTCAGGGAGCTCTTCTGAAGAGGCCAAGCCCTGGGCTGGTGCCTGGGGCAGTGTGTCACCAGAACTCTGGCCATTTATTTCTTTACCTACCAGGCCAAATAAACAAAAAGTAGCCTAAACACAGCCCACAGGGGCTTCTTGCTGATTGCAGTAGGAACTAAGTAAAACTCTGTGCATAGCTTCAGTGCATTTGAATAACCAATTCACCCTTTTCTTTCATCTACAAGGGAAAGGCTGTGTGGATTCTGAATGTATGCACATACCCTGATGCTACAGAAACAGCCTAATTCTACTCTATAGCCCAATAAAAGGCATGATACCTGGTAATCTGCCTCTTTGTGAAGCGCTACTTCTCATCTCACACAGCAGAGAAGAGACAGCACGGAAAGCTAAAAGGACAGCACTTTATCCCTTTGTTTGAAAATCTTCAATAGACAGCATTTTTTAAAAAAATAAAATACTAAATGGGTTCTATTCAAATGCAGCACGAAAGGAAACAGTGCCTAGTCCAGGCTGGGCACAGTGACCTGCCCTAGTTTGTCACTTGAACAAAGGCATAAAAGCAAATGATAAATTTCCATTTTGTTACACAATATTTCATTAGGGAGCTAATTAAACAAGCTCTACTCAAACACAGCATATAAACAATATTACGCTGGAAGGGGAGCATTTCTCGGAAGATATTAGCTGATGGCACTAACATAAATGATTTAATTTTTTTTTTCTTTTCTCAACAGTTAGGAACAAAAAGCTTTTTTCCCCATTACCTCATCCCAAGTAGTTTTTGCAAATCAAGCCCGTGTTCGCATTCATGCTGTCACTGATAATGGATCTTGTGTCAAATAAGAAGAGAGTAAAGGACCTGATAATAAGTGCAATTATAAAACATCAAAAATGGTAGATCAAAGTGGATTTCCTTTATTCCACTGTGTACAGTCACTTCAGAGCTTTTCAGTGTTCCTGTCATGCAGTCCTGACAGGATGTATTAATTTTCTCCATTATCCTAGCAACAAGTATGGCACACTTCAGAAAGCAGCTGACAAATGCAGGTCCTCATTATTACTCTGTCTTACTTTTATTCATTTTGTTTATAAAAACACTTTTAAAATGCTCTTCTCCTGAGATTCTCAGGCATGATGATAGCCATCAAACAGCTGATAACCTCGTGATAAACAAAATTCAGGGACAAAGTCTCAAGCCCTCCAAGTACTGACACTCTTCAAAAAAGGACTGAAGTTTACAGCCCCCAAAAATTTCAGTTCCACTGAGCTCATGTTAGACAAGCCTTGAAAACTTTACCTAAATATTGCTGGTTTAATTCATTTTGGAAGACTATCAAATTTCTGCATATTTACTAATTCTGGATGGGAATTTATGGCATAGATTGGCAATTTAACATGCAAATTGCCTCTGGAAAAAAACCAAAAAAACTGCTCAGGAGTTAAGCAAACTTCAGCTTCATCCTTCCTGCCTCATCCCCACGGGTACCATGACTCAACTCCTGGTGTGCCTGCTCAGGTTTATCACTTCAACAATAGTCAGAAGCTTCTGAAATGAAACGTGCATGACAAGAAAATAGTTCTACAGCATTTTCCCGCAGGAGGAAATTAGGAGAGAGGCTCTGGGCTGGTGGGCTCTTCAATAAACTCTGCTTACGCTTCCCAGCGTTCAGGCTTGCAGGCATGTTTGCTTTTGAGCTGATCACAAACTGCTGCAGCTGGGATTGCCAATATACAGGGGAACATGGACTGCAACACTGAGAAAGCAAAATAGGAGACAAGGAAATTGCACAATATAAACAAGTGTGCACAAAATGAAGTCCTGAAGCAATATATTGTCATAAAAAATCGTATATCCTTGCTGAAGCCAGTAAACCATGACAATTTGCACTAAGTGAGAAGATAATATTCACACAAAACCCTAAACAGGATTCTGTTTATCTATCTGACACGCAGAATTTCATAGGATAAAATCTACTCAAAGCACACATGCTAATGTGAAGTACCATGTTCAGAAAGTATACAAGTTACTCTGAATTTAGAGTATATTTGACTAGTGCTGACTTTCATGACTAGTTTGAAAAATAAATCTAAATTCATTAATTCAATTGACTGTGACATGGCCCAACACAGTTGGAAACAAACTGAGGAACTCCACCATGCTGCCATCACAAAGAGCATCTGTCTTAAATATGAGTATAAAAGCGGATGCAGCAGTTTCAGATCCTATCATAAGAATATTATGGCAATGATGCGTGGAAGTGATTTACATCTTCATTATTTCTAGGCTGCAAGAATTGCTATTGCAAGTATTCTGCAGAGTCATTTGCAAACATTTAAGCAAGTTATGATTAATACAATTTGAGTAGAATACATATTGGACAGATAGAATATAGCCCTACTCACACTGTATGTACAATAATTAGTGCTGTGACAGCAGCTAATTATTTATAATTTTAAAGCTTAAGGATTTTATCCATAAATATTGAGGTTGAAGTTAATAAATCGGTTCTTTCCATAGCCAAAACAAGGTGACAGAAATTCTGCATTAAATAAATGAACGATTTCTTATCAATATTTAAAACTAATGGAATGCTAATCAATAACATCCCTAGACATTCAAAGCACTGCTGCAAAGCACTACTGCCAAAATTAGTACATAAAGCACCCACACCTCATCCCACTTGCTGTGCAACACAATGAAACTTATTAAAAGACAATTGAAAACATAAAAACTACCTCCTTAAAACTCAAGAGATCTAAGATATCAGTATGAAACACTGCTCCAGCTGCATGAACGACCTGTGTAAGAACTGGAGTGAAAAAACAGATTCTCAGCTGGAATCCAAAGGAATTACTTCACTGATTTCAATATTGCTACTCTAGAAGAGCACATCCAAACTGCCCAGGCTGCAGTCAGCAGCAGGACCTGGCTTCCCAGCTCATGGCCAAGGTGCTGCTCTGTACAGAAGGAACACAAACACCTGAGAAATCAGCCACCACAATGCCAAGGGAACTGCGAGGAGTTCACTCATGCAGGAGAACATGGACTTTTTTCAGAGTGGAAGTTCTAACTTCAAAACATTCTGGCAAGTTTGAAACTTTAGGAAAAGAGATTTGAAAGATCTTAAGGTGATGTGGTTGGGATGGGGAAGGAAAAAATGTTTTGCTGACACATTAAGATGATGCACAACTTGCAGCAATCCCTAAGGGGCAATGAAGGGCCTATTCCAATACCCATGGCCCTTCTCAGTTACCTGTGCCCAGGTGTAATTTGGGAGGGGAGAACAGCACTGAAGTGATTGCTGCAAGCATTAGTGCCTGCTTTTCCTACCCCTGCAAAGCCCATGAATCAATGAGCAATGGATCTGTGCACCAACAAGAGCTCCTGGCAGCAGCAGTGCACAGCAAAAGAAGGGAGAGGTGGGGCTGAGCTGCTGCCAACCTGCGAGCACGAATCCACACATTACAATGGTCAAATCCAGCATTCCAAAGATCAACACCATACAGGGATGCAAACAGTATTTATGACTGAATTATGTACAGAAGCTATGACTAAAGCTCCAAAACCCAAGGTACAGCTCTAAATTATGAGATTTTCTTAATCCCCTTTATCCATTTCCCTGTGAGTGCCTTTAGGCCCAATGGAAATAATTTCATGCTTTGCCATGACTGAGGAACACTCTTTGACTTGAGACAAAAGCTGAAATCCTCACATCATCCTGTCAGTGCTGCCTCCCAACAGGCTCCCAGGGAAAGCTCAGCCTGCAGAACCTTGGGTGTGCTCATTGTTCTCTGGGATTGGAGCAGCATACTGATTTTCCTTCAGCTCTTGCAATTTTCCAGCATTATAAAACATTAATAATTGATGTTTCATTGATTTGATTATTTTCTTTAGAAAGCTGTCCAGTTCCTCCACAGCTCAGAGCTGCAGAATGCTCTCAGAGGCATTCACATTTATCAGTATTTCTCTGACTCACTCAATATCAGTTTATTAGCCTTAATTTGTACCTTTGTGGTTAACATCAAGGAAGTTGCTTTTTGATTGACTCTGAAGAAACAATCCTTAAAAACAGAAACTGAAACAAAAGGTTTCCCAGCAGAACAATTTTTAAAACTTAATGATACTTGAACAAACTTCTTGGATTCATTTACTTGGGTAGGAACTGCTCAGTGCAACAAAGAAGCCGTTTCTAATAGAAGACTCTTATCCCCAGCTCCTTTAAGTGCTTCTGGTATCAGATTAAATATTAATACAAAACAAACTGTACTATTCAACCATTTTTTTTGCATTACTATTCTGTGAGGGATCACACGATGAAGCAGATATAAGACATATGTCAATATTAAATGTACTTAGCTTTTCTTTAAAGTCAATGTATCAAATTTACACAAACAACGGTACTCATCTTCCAGCACCTTTTCTTGAACATCTGCACCTCACCATGAGATGAAGGAACTGGTCAGAAATGCACTGAGGCTGAATTGCACTAAGAACAGAACCACCTACAGTCAGACAACTATGCCTCCCCACTAGTTTATTGAGAGATCTGACAAGACAGAAGAAGTTATCTTAATTTCTAGGTACACTGCAAAAGAAAGAAAACAGTACAAAAGATTCACATTTTACTTGCTATTACATTCCTGCCACGAACATGTCTAAATGCAAATACCACTACAAATACCTCCTTCTGGCAGATTTAGAATTCACCATGTTTTGTCTCATAGGCAGAGAATGATGAAGAACCAATTTTTTCTTTTCTTTTCCAGATACCTAAAATATGATCTCAACAGCACTTGAAGAAGCAGCAAGATTTCCTGTCACAAGTGGAAAGTGAGACATGAAACTCTCAGTCCCAACTATTGCTGGGTAGGGAAGAGCTCTGTGGCAGTGGGTTATCAGAGAACTCAGATCTATCAGGGGCTCCAGGATCACTGCAGCAGCACAGGCTTCACCTGACACAAATTTTAGGCCCACTAATTAGGATATAATTTATATTAGCTTGCCTTGAGAGCAAATGGAAGCGCACAAAAGTCACCTGTAACCAATGCCAGTAACAGCTACACACCAAACACAAGCATGGATTTGTTGTTCCATGAACACACGTGGGCAGTACAACCAGAAAGACACAACCTATGACTGGGGATCAGGTGTGACAGGAAAACATGTAGCTGTAGCCAGGCACCAGGATTTACAAGGGAAAGGAGGGAATGTGCACTGGGTGCTGCACACTGACAGGACAGCCCAGCAAGGAGTGTGTCAGTCCTGAATAAATCCAGTCAGGTTCTGTTTGGAAGTCTCAAACTGGCTGAACCTATCCCCAGCGCCACCCCTGATCCCTGGTGCATTCCTGTTCACACATCCTCAACCCCCAGCAGCTTCCCTGGGGCCTGTGGAGTTTGTACACCTATCCTTTAGATGTACAGTAAAATAGAGAATTAAGTGATTAAACACAATCTGACCCAAGCTCCTCTTTCTGCACTATCACCCAGAGTCTCCTCACACATCCAACCTGTGCCTGCAAATGTCAGCTTGAAGCCCTACTGTCATCAAGACAGAGAGTGAGAACAGATGCCTGAAAAATGAAGCGAAAGCAGGAAACCACAAAAAAGTAGGGTGACAAACAGTATTCCTGCAGATTTTATTGTTTCTTTTAAAATCATAATTGGCCCTAATTGCACTACTTAAAATGTTAATGCACAACACCTGGCCTCAGCTGGATGGAAAGAGGCTAACAATGTTTTCCTCTCACCTCATTGACAGGGAATTAAAATACAGCCTTACAAAGCTGGGCTTGCCAAATATAAGGCACCAATAATTAGGACAATGTGAAAACAATCTAATTTAGTCACAAAAATTAAACATGTGCAAAGCTACTGAACATTCATTTTGAATTATTAATGAATTAGACTGAAAATAAGTCCAAAACACACGTATACAGGAGAAAAATAATATCAAAAGGCAAAGTGTGATTAAAGAACTTGTCTTTTGTCTTAAAAGAGGAAGGTGACACTCCCCCACCCCCCAAAAAAACCAAAAAACCCAAACCTGCCAAAAAACCCCAACAAACAAAAGAGAAAGACTCAGTTACCCTGTGGACAAGATAAAAAAATTTCAAGCTGTTCTAGCTGGATGGGTGATCTGCTGTATTCTTATAATAAAAGCTCAGGCAGTGCTCCCTGACACAGCAAGTGCCACAGAAAACTTCCCCAGTCAGAATAAACCACTGATAATGAAGCTCAAAATGCCAACCCAGTTTCCAACCAGAGCAGGTCCTTCCTACAGAGCTGCCCTGGACCAACTGAACACCACAGAACCTCTTACTCCTGTTTAATAACTGAGCCATTTCCAGTCCAACTGCTCTTAAAAACATCCCCAGCTAATTCACTTTATCTCTTTTAAACACTTGCTATTTCAGCAAAGTTACCACTGCCATACAAGTGCTGCTCCTGAAAACACTCAGCTATTGCTGCTAACCAGCACATCTCCAGAATTCATTCCAGAGCTCTCAGTCCCCAGTGCAGCCTGCAAACAGAGCAGGGCAGAGACCTCAGCACTGCCCTGTGCCTGAGCAGGGCAGTGGCACCAGCCTCTCCCTCTGACAGTACTGCTGGAGACCACACAAAATGCAACCTCCAGGTATCACCTGGAGAACTCTGACTGCTCAGGCTATCCATTCAGATTTCCCAGTAATCCTAACGCGATTTTTGTAGTAAGTATGTTCAGGAAATATTTATTTGAGGCTTAATTTTTAGTTCTGCTCTGTTTCAGAAACTTAGTAATATCCTCCTGAACAGAAAGACAACATAATTAGCTGTATGCTGCTAATTTAATGTTGTTTAAGAAGATATTGTTAAACTACTGGGTTTATTTTAATGTTCTAATTAGTAGGTTCCTAAACATTATTACAGATCAAATTACCATTGTCCTATATGATATTTCTCAGAAAAATTATGCAGAAAAGCTAAACCCATTGAATACACAGTTTGCTAAGAACAAACCACACCGGAATTCCATGAGAGACACGCAGAGCTGACTTATACGTCAGAAAATAAATCTGCATATAATGAAACAGCTCACGCAATTAAAACACGTTCAGAACAATAAAATTTAACTTCTTTTAAATATTGTACAAAATAGAATAAAAGAAAAAGAATCTCTTTGCATATTACTGTTCCCTCCAATTATCTCTTATGTCATTTGTCCCACTGCTGAGTTCTTGCTGGAAAAGACCGAAGTAATTCCCCTGCTATGTCCACACAGTCAGTTCTAGAACACGTGGGCAGGAAGGAAGCACAGAGACACCAGATGATGCCAGTGAACTGTACAAATCACTTACCATGTTGTGAGAGGCAGAAGAACTCATCCCTAAATCTACTTCTCAGCCCAAGCCTAGAATCAAACTGTGTACACCAAACACAGGTAAACACCACGCAATAATTAAATTATTGACAAATCCCCACTCTCAAACCTGCTGGGCCTTTTAGTAACAGTATTTGGAAATACCAGCAGAAGATATGAAATGAAATCTTTCTGAAATTCAGAGCCCCATCCATTCACCAAGCAAAAAAAACAACTTTATGAGAGTTCAGGAAGAAAAATGTAAATCTGCAGCAGAATGCAAGAGGCATTCCTAAAGGTGTGTTTTTTTCCCTTTAGGTTTGGGGGAAAAGATTTAATGTGAGATGGGAGGCTATATTTTATATAATATTTAATTGACACAGAAAAAAATAGTTATGTTTATGGAAAATCAATAGAGAAAGATAAATCTGGAAATAAACAGTGATTTAACCACTCAAGAGTGTGAAACAGAATGACAAAACATTCATTACAGTTAAGGCTGACATTCTGTAACAAATGACTTTGTAACTCACATCTGACAATACCAGATTTTATAGGAGAGAATTCATTTATAGGGACAATTAGGTAAAGATTTAGTATTTGAACTTGATTTCTCACTTTTTGTCAATTTAAGTTATGTCTCTTTATTTATTTGTATTTTAAAAATCACAACTCATTTTGAAGAATTCTTCTGGTGAAAGCTAAAATTGTATTGTACTTCTGGTTACTAAAATATTGATCTGTAACACAGACCAGCAAATACAAGTGCTGATGTAACTTCTCTCCCAAAGGAAACCAGAGCTTGCAATGGTCTCTGTTATCGACTTAAATTTGACAATTGGAAAAGTACAATTTTAATACTGAAAAAACTTTTGAACAAACTGGTTTGAACCTATCAGTTTTCCTTCACTGTGAAGAAAATACTCTACTAGAAATGCTCTTCATCTCCCTCCTCTGCACAAACAACAGAACTTGCTGGCAGTTGTTTATACCCTGAAGCACCTCTATTTATTTTCCCAAGTGATATCTGACACAGGAAGTCAGTTTATTCTCTTTAAATCTGATGGCAATTTTTCTCATTTGCGTTAATTAAAGCAGATTTACATTTGGAAAAGAAAACAATGATCTTTGCCTTCCTTATTTGAGAATCTTCTAATATCATAAAGAAAATACAACTCAACTGAGAACATCAAATATGTGTCCTCAACTCTGCAAAAACTGATGGAATAAGGAAAAAGATCCTACACAGGAAGAGCTAATAGATAAATGCATATCTTGTAATATTAAAAATAAGAAAATCCCAAACACAGGTTCTTGCTTTGGCTCTTTGGAAGATTATGATTCTAGAAGTCCAGATTTTGAAGAAAACCATATTCAATTAATAACAGCATAGTGATTTAACTCTGCTTGTTGCCATCCTGAAGCCCACCACTTCCTGTGAATGCAAATCTTTAAAGTATTAGGTTAGCATTTAGAAATAAGGGCTATCAACCAGTAACAACCAGTGCACCCATTATGCTGACATCTAAGCCACGCTGCATGGTAAGGTTTTTCCATTCTGATAGACCCAAATTTCCCTCCTGTGATGGGTTAGTCATTGCTGTTTTTACAGTTGTACCTTTAATTACCCTTTCTCTCACTTCACAGGTTCAGGAAATAAAGCTTGCTTCAGTAAATATCATGAGAAACCCTTGTCTGACATTTCAACCTGACTTTCAAATTTATTATGCAGTTTTTTCAATTCTGTTTATTAATAAGGTTTGAGGTAACTTTGTTATTAATGGGATTTGCCTTGCCACAGCCCCACACTTCTGAGGCAGCTGTGCATTGCACGGACACACACGGCTGGGAGACGGCTTCAGGCTCCTGCAGGAGAGTGATTTGCATGTGGGAGCTGTCACGTTCCCTGCAGGTGAGGGAGAGCTGGCAGGGCTCCAAGCACATCTGGAGAATTGTCCCAGCTCTCCTCACTCCCACACACGCTCCAGGGACCACAGAGGAGACGTTTCACAGCCCCCTCCATCCCCTCCCCAAACCCAAACAGGCGTGAGGAAATGGAACAAAGCAGCTCTGGATGGTTGAGTGGATTGTAGCAGAACACGACAGCAAGCAGGGATTCTGAGGGGATGCTGTGGCTGGGGAGATCACACCAACCCCAGCAAGGCTGCCCTAGGAGGTGATTTCAAGACTGGCTTTTATAAGAATCAAATTTTTGCTGATCACTATTCAAGGTAAACTGGAGGCTGAAGCTGCTCCTCCTAAATGTACTAGTTTACATGGAAAAAAAGAAGGCAGAAGAAAACCACACATTTATGAACACAGATGGAGAGATTAGCAAATGCCCTCTACATTCAGATTTTCTGTTGTACTCAAAGGATACCAAGAACATCACTTACATGCCTTGACAGAGTGTTAGATATATTTCTATAGAACTGTTAGGAAAAATATTAATCTAAGATGCTGTTAGGAGCACGTCAAGCCAGCAGCTGCATGAGCTTCAGACACCCCCCCTCTGACTCAGGGTATTTCCACAAACAGAAAACCAGAAAAGTGGGAAAAGTGAAAGAAAGACTCCTGTTGCAAAATTGAGCTTGCAGCCCATTATACTTAGAAAATCTATTGAGAGTCAGCCTTTCCTGTGATGCAAGAGTTTATAATTTCATTCGCTGTGCTGGGATACAAATAAATTGAGATATTAATCAAAACAATTAAATGGAAGACAAAACTTGTTGAAAACAAAGTCAAGTTGGCCTTTCAAATGTGATTTTACAAGCACATATTGTTACAGCTGGGGTTTTTTTTTAAGTTCCCTGCCAACTTTTCATTATCCATCAGCAGGCCTTCACTGATCACATGTCAATTAATAAACCTGCAGGCAAGCTGGATACTGTAAATTAATTTAATGTGTGAGAGAAAAGTTGGAGAAACCACAATTGTGCTTCACCTCCTCTGGTTACTTCACCTGGCTTGGCCCCCCTGTACAAGTGCACTGTGAACCAGCTCAGGGCTCTGCTCTGAGAATTAACAGGGAGAAAGAACTGGTTTCTGTACAGAGCAGCAGGGAGGCAGGGTGAGGGTCAGGGTGATCTGTGGTGTCACCTTGAGAGCGAGGCAGGAACAGCCTCGGGGTAACACCACAACAGTGCCCTTCCCACCCCTGCAGGGCTCCCAGTGCAACACCTGCAAACACACAGCAACTGACTCCTCACCATGCCCACGGTACTCAAAACGGAATTTAAAAAATAAAATTGAGGCAAAACCACAGAAGTCAGCTGGCACATATCTATGCATTTAGTTTTTCAACCCCAGACTGAGTTAAAAAAAAAATACAAGAAAAGAAAGTTAATTTAAGTGAGCAATGGACTGTGGAATACAGGCTGAGTGAATTGGAACCATGAAGAACGACCTGCAGTACATTGTTGTACATTCTTCTCCTGCTGTCTCTGCCCTACTGTCCCACTGCCAATGCAAACATGCAAGGAAACAGGAGGATCCATCCTGGGAGACTTTCCTCCTGGCAGTACAGTCACTAAAGTCAACCCCAGCTTTGAGCATGAGCTGGGAAGACAGGAACTCTTGTGGAGAAATGGTTTCAGAAAAAAATTATTTTAAAACAAGACGACTTCTTTTTATTTAATCATCTCAATACATATTTTTGTCATTCTGGGCAAACAGCCAGGAAGGGAAAAAAAAAAAAAAATCTCCTGCAATCCATGAAACAAGAGAACACATGAAAATCACAATGTTATGATTCAGCCACCTTTCCTACCTTCCACAAATACAATACCTTGCACTTTGTGTTTGAAATAGGCTCTATTTCCTGCAAATTCCTTAAAGAAAGAACGAATTTTGCAGCCATCATGAGAGGCGCTGAGGGTGTGCCCAGCTGATGCTGCCTGTGCCCTGCTGGGGGCTGGCCTGGGAGGGTCTGACACCAGGGCAGCCTCAGTGCCCACTGTGCCTTCTGCCAGGCCTCCTGCAGGGCTGATGGTGGGCACTGCAATAATCCCTTTTTAACCACTTCACTGTAGAATCGTGCCAATGCAAAATGGAGCTAACGTACTTTCTAATGCAGCAAGACATTCTTGTGTCCTGACTTGTCAGCCATTTGGAAAGATGCTCTGTGAGAACCAAATTAATAATGTATTTCTCTCTTTTTGGCAGCATTCTTAAACACTCTTGTGGACATTGAGACAGGTGTCAGCTCAGGGAAATTGCTGCCTTGGAGTTCAAAGTGATCTGAAGACTCCTGAGGAGGAGACCCTCAGAGGAAGAGCACACTGAACACTTCTTGCAATTCATCCCCTATGGGGTATTTCAGCAGCCTGAAAAGCAGAGGAAAAAAGCATAAACCAAAAGGATTTAAGGGCCATCACAAACCTGTTAGCTCAGAGAGCTGTGAGGGATGGAAGGAAAGCACCACATCTGCTAAGATGGAGTTTCATATTCTAGAGGAACACAGAGATGTCAGGAGCCCACACTTTGGTCTGTGTTCAGAAAAAACATTCCTCTTGAGGAAAAGTATTAGGAAACAGTTTAAAACCACAGATGAACAAAATGTTGGTGTAAAATAGGAGAATATCTCTTATCTTAATGTGTGGCAGAGGAAGTAAGTAGATTTAGGGTTGCTAGAAAGCCCTAGACAGAAATACAAAGAGAAGATATTTCCTTTCTCAAAGTGTGGAGATGGAGAAGAGAAATAACAAACAAGAGCAGAACGAATTTCATCACAGTCTCACTTTTCAGAGGAGATGTGGGGATGGTTCTCTTAGACAGCCACAGCTGTGTGCCAGCCACTGGAGAACAGCTGAACCCCAGCTAAGCCTTCAGAAAGACTTAAATCTGCAAATGCAAAATTATTTGTTCCTTACAGTATCTGTTTGTAGCTTTTAGTAACCACAAAACACAGAGAATGTGGGATTTTCACTTTTTCAGAGCATAACTCAACCAAAAAACCTGAAGATCAAGGAAGTTTTCTCCATTTGTCTGGTCACTAAGTGGCAGCACATGCTTCATTTCATAAATAATTCAAGGTAATGGTAAGTATTAACTTTAAAATAATTATTAGCAAAAATAGTGCTTTTTATAGGAAGCACAACCAGCAGCATAAACAAATACTTGCACTCTTGGGAATAATTACATTTATATTCATTAAATGCATATTTTTCAAGGACATCAGTGTAGATAAGCATAGGTTAGGGCACAGCATTTCTTGCAATTTACATACGATGCTGCATGGAAAAATGCATTTGGCTCAATCACAGTTTCAGAAAGGATGAGACATGCTGCAACAGAAGCACACATAAATCCAGACATATCAGCAAGAGAAATTAAAAGTTGGCCTTTTGCATTCATTTATATGACACCACTCTTGTCAGTGCTCCTAAATAAAGTTGATTCCACGAGGAATGGACTTTTTTTGTTTCCTCCCAAGTGTTAGCACAGGTTCCCTGGAACACTGCACTCCTCAGACCATCAAATATTCATCAGAACAAACGAGAGCAATCCAAAGGAAGGATTCACACTCCCTGGGGGATGATGTGTGTCATCCACACCCATTAATAAAACACAACTCTTCAGGAAACTCTGGATAAGGATCTGTCTCAACTCTCTAGCAGAGCAGGTGAATTATTTGGTGTACAACCACGCTCACTGCTTGGTGGATGTGTTTAGGCTACGGGAATACTGCAAGAATGAGACACTAATGTAAAACAATGCAATATGACTGTTCACTGGCTATTTTTTAAACTGAAATTATAGCATGATAACCACTACACAGCTGAAAATGGGGAAACAACCATCACATTACCTGCAAATTAAAAAACCCTCAGGCCACACATCACATCTTTCACTGAGCTGAGAGCTGTATGTGTGCATACATATATTTTTAATGCTGCCAATCAATTATTATGTCCCATGTGCAGAAGTTACATTAACCAGAATTTACAAAGCAAGACTACAACAGGCTCTGAATGTTATGGAGAACGAGGGTAGGGAGCAGATCCTTAACTTAATGTTACAGAACTTCAGAAACTGAATTTGTTTTGAAAGCATTATGTTCAGGGGAAAGTTGTAGGAAGGTGGTTTATCACTTAAACCATTTGTCTCATCTTCTTAACACATTTCTTACTGCAAAATGACATTGGGTTGTTTTTTCTGAGACTGTACCCATTTGGAAAGAACCTCTCACAGCAGGTCCCCACCTCAGGGTGCTCAGGGAAGTGGGATGGTTGTCCCCGAGGACGATGCCGGGGACAATGTGTTTTACACATGGCACTGGAGACTGCTCCTCTGAAATGCTCCAGGGCCCCCAGCTGCTCCTGGAACAGAAGATTTGCAAGTTGTGGAAGCGTTAGCCTTTATGTCAGCCTTGCATCCAAAGTGAACACACACAGGTCCTCAGAGCCCTGGGTACGCAGGAAATGCTCACACCACATGGTGGAGGCTGAGCAGGCTGCAGCCCAGGGCCACAGTGCTCAGGGCTCTGCTCCTGCGCTCATCCGGCCAGCACGGCACAGCAACCAGCCTGCCAGAGGTTCCCTCCTTCTGCACTCCCAGAGACCTCTGCCTAAGGGCACTCGGTGGGATGGAGAAATCAGACAGCTCACTGAAACCACTGCAGAAGGGGGAAATGATGAGAGCATCTAGACAGAAACCAGATAAATAGAAACAAGAAGTGAGGGGGGATCATTAAAACAGAATAAATAGAAAAGGAGAGAAAGGAGGAACACAGAAAACCAATCTGAGCAGGAGCAGTGAGATCAGGTCTCTTGAAGACTGCTGTGGTGACTAGAATCTGAATGCAAGGTCCATAAGGAAGGAATTAGGTAAGGAAGAAATTAAGTAAGAGAAAAGCTCTGGGGCAAAGCTCAGGCTTGGAAAGAAAGCACAGACCAGGGAAAGAACTCAGTCTCAAGGAAAGGAGTGGAGAGAAGTAAAAAAAAGATGGCTTTCTACTGCTATCAAACATTTGCCAGCTCAAATAGAGTAAATGGTAATGTTTGAATCTTCGTGTTAGAAACTGCTCAGAACCAACTGATGCCAGATGATAATTATACCTCTTATTTCACATTTTTTGATAAATCTACAGAGTTGTAACTTAAGTCAGTGAGAGCTATTCTTAGTCATATATTGCACGAATATTTGAAATATTCTAAAAACAATCAGGTGTTGAACAGTTCAAACTGAAGCCCAAGCCTCTGTGGTCTTTGCCTATAATGAAGAATAAAGGTAGAAATTTCAGCATTTGTTGTAGCAATGTGATGAAGCAAACTCTGTTCCCATAGAAATGGGTTTATAGAGCATGGCTGAGACCTTCTCATTCATAAAATGTATGGATTAGTCAGCATGTAAATGATAGCAATAATTAAATTAACTTAGTCACATGTATTTACACATAATGAGTGCCTTTGCCATGAGCTATTATTAGCACTTATAAGTTAATTCATAATGAGGTAGCAGAACTATGTCTGATAATGCCAGCAAAGTGCTTAAATTTTAGAACTTTTAGAGCACAAAATCATGTTCTGTTCCTATTCTGCCAACTGGCTCAATGAATGTCAAAGCATGCAGCCCTTCCTCAGGTAAAACTCCCAGTTCTAACAAATGTTTCCACCCAAGGAAACAAGTCAGAAGGCCAATGAAAGTCCTGCTACTATTTTAGACAAAACCCATAGTGACTGGGCTCTGGCCCCCGTGCTGAGCTGGCCTGAGCTGCTGGGATGCCCTGGAATTGCCAGCTCACAGAACTCTGCTGCTCAGCTCGCCGCAGTCACATGCGCTCGCTGGGCCTGCAAAACAAAACCAGACTGACACAGAGCTTCAATTCTGGACCTTGTTTAAAAAAATTCTAGGCCAAGGGTCAGTGCTTCCTATGCTTTATGTTGCTAGGGCAGTCATGAAATGTAAAGCTCCAGTGAGAGATAATAAAATGCCTGTGGTACATTCCTCTGCCTCGCTAGATGCGGCAGTCACAAGAGAGGAGTAGCACACAACTGCAAGAGATAATGAAGGGGAAGGCAGCCTTTTCCACACACCAAATGCATTTGTAAATGGATTTAAAAACACTGATCTATTGCAGTAAAGTTAATATACTGTTTTATATTCAAATATAAGTCCAATTGCTCTGGTTCTCAATGAACAATGGCAGCACCTGATTTACATTTGTTTCAAAGCAATTTCACTTTTTTCAGAGGTTTCAGAATAGTCACATTCCAGCCCACAAATAAGAAAATCACTGTTAGTTCTATTCCAAAGAAACAGGCTGCAAGGTTTAGACAAGCAGAATTCTCCTCACAATAATTTTTGGTCAAGCATTGCCTCAAACCACGTGCAAGGCTTTGCACTCGGTCTTGTCAAATTTCACGAGGTTTGTGGAGACCCCTCCAGGTCCCTGCGGATGGCATCCCCTCCCTGCATCCTTGCCCAACTGGGTGTCACCTGCTGCGGGTGCCCTTGACCCCACCGCTCCTGTCAGGGCGATGCTCACCTGCACTGCTTCTCTTGTGAGCCCAGGAACGGCAGCCCCTCCTCACCGGCCTCCCCTGGGCACGAGGGGCTGGGCACAGCTCCTCCAGCCCAGCACCCACCCAGGCGCTGCTCCTCCCAAACCCACGGCTGCCACTCTAGGGACAAGGACGTCCTGGGGACAGCGGCCCGTGCTTTGCACACCTCCAGGCAGATGATGCCACTTGTTCCTCCCTCAGCCACCCACACCGGAACCCTGTCACCAAAGGCCACCAGATCTGCCAGGCATGATTTGCATGATTTGCCCTTGGTGAAGTGATGGTGGCTATCACCAATCACCTCCCTATTTTCCACGAGTCTCAGCACAGTTCCAGGACTCGCTCCCTGATCTTGCCCAGCATCAAAGGGAGACTGAGCAGCCTGTATTTCCCTTACTTCAGTTTCCACGTCCAGCACTTGGCAAGACGTACAGACAATGCTCAAGAGACACACCACAACCCCAGCTCAAAATGCTCCAGGGCAAGTATTCAGCAAAGCCTGCTTCTAACAGAGGAGATGAAATATAACTACAGGTGAGAGACACTGCACTGACAGAGACTTTGCAGATCAGCCACTCAAAATGTAAAGTGGATTAATTAGCAGTGTCCACCCTATTCAAGAGCCCTAGGAACCAAAAAATTAGATCTGGACCCATCAAAAGACTACAAACCAACCGCCTCCAACTGAGGCAGAAAAGCCAAGACAGTGAAATAGATGAAAAACTTTAAAAGAAACTGACCCTGCTGCACCTGGAATCTGAAGTGCAAACTACACAGGAGACAAAGAAGCTGTGATTAACACCTTGTCAAGGGAGGGCAGCAACGCAGAACGGAAATAAAGGGAAGGTTCTCATTTAATCTTGGCACAGTTTGATTAGATGTAGATTTCTTTAATTTCTTTGCATAAATCTTTAATAAACATTTGCCTGTTTGGGTTACCATAGATAAATATCTTGACCTGTATTCCGCCAAAAATCCCCTTTATTTAGTAACTAACTGCACAAGTCCTTCTGTGATGAGCAGGCATTATTATGTTACAAATGGGTGCCACCAGCTCATTCCCAGATGTATCATCTTCAGATTCAATAAGCTTCCTGCATAAACAAGAAATTGAATGGCCTTTGTCCTTATTAGCTAATAGAATATTATTTTTTTAGTGTTAATTTTTGGGCTTGGGCAAGTTGCCAAATGTTTAGGGCAGCTGCTACATCTACAGACAATACACACAAGTCAGAGATGGAAAGATCTATTGGGTTATTTCCTTTGACTGCAAAGTGATGAAGAGCAGCAATCAATAATCCCATGCTTGTCACGTCCTCTGTAGTATATACTCAAAGGTGTTGGCTGATTTTAAACAACTGCAGCCACAAAACCTCTACCACTTCATTTATTGCTTCATACCACTGTAAAACAGACAAGTTGGAAAAATGTAATAGTCAGTAGAAAGATCATAGCTTTACAGAAGCACAGAAGGAGCCAGTGCACCCCTCCAGCACCATCACCTTCCATCAGAACAGGTTTCAGCCACTGGCCCTCACTCTGACCTCACAGCACAGGGCTCCAAGCACTGAGGACTCATGGAACCCTGGCAAAGCATTCCCATGTTGACTGACTGCACTGTTTTATATTCAAATATAAGTCCAATTTCTCTGGTTCTCAATGAACAACAGCAGCACCCGATTTACATTTGTTTCAAAGCAATTTCACTTTTTTCAGGGGTCTCAGGATAGTCCCATTCCAGCCCACAGGTAAGAAACTCTGTCTCTGGTTCCACCCTCGAGGTGCTCAGAGCGGCAGCTCCAGCTCCCGGCCCGGTCTGTGTGGCAGCAGGGCTCTGCACACCCTGCCAGCACCACCTGGGACGGGACAGACCCACAGAGCTCCTCGCTCCCTGCACCCCTCCCTGCTTCACTACCTCAGCAACAACTTGGGCCAGCTCTACAGACTCAGGCCTTTAGAAAAGCCTTTCCTTGAATAACAAGTCCCAAAGACACAATTGCACTTTGTGCTACTCTGAGACTCTCTGATTTTATCCATCCCTGGTGTTGAGATGCTGGGAAGTGACTCATCTGAGAAGTCCTAATGACAGCTGCAATATTTCATAGCTCCTTGACAAGACACATGTACACATGCAGCCCAAAGTGGCGTTTGACTTGTTGGCTCCATTTATCTCATTTACTGGCCCTTAAGGCCCCTTTCAGCATTACTGCTTTCCAAAGCACCTCCTATTAAATATTTTATATTTGGTTACTATCCCCCACACTGAATTTCATTCAATTTGCTGTGTATCCTTCTGGATCTTTGAAATGTTTGGTATCGACTTGTGTGTCAGGGATGATGTTTTAATGTCTGCAGTTTAAATATCAGATAAGAATCACATTTCTGACACATTTCATGACAGTTTCTCATAAATATTTTTATGTCATACTATGATCCCCACATTTCAGATATTAAAAGCCCAACCAGCAAAATTTTAATACTGCAATAAACACCTACTTTTTTATAATTTAAAAATTGAAAATACTATATTTAAGTATATTTAGTAATTAATGTTCAAACCATAGACAATACAGGCAGCAAATACCCTTTTTAAAGATCTATTTCATCTCCCTTTTTCAGCTACTGCTACTTCTAACCTACAAAATCCTATGTGGGAAACTCTTCTTCCCTTGACTAAGCTGGTTTTTCAGCTTTATCGGTCCATGATACTGAGGATTCAAGCTTCAGAATATTACCAGTCAAGGACTTTACTAACACCATCACCAAAATATCTTGGTGTTCTCCAAGGACGTAAGGAGTCTTTAAGCCAGGCAAGCAACCAGAGAACATTCCAGCAGGAAGAAAGCTTCTGCCACGTGTCCTTTGGCTGCTCTGTTGTACACCTGAGCTACACAACTACACCCAAAGAGCGCTCAGCTGTTTTCATTTCTCTTCCATGGGCATGTAAAACTCCAGATTCCATCACCACATTCTGAAAGGGCAGCAACAAGAGGGACAGCAGAGCAGGATGGGGTTCTGTGATACAGGACTCTTGTGCCAAAGGTGATCATGGCAGCGTGATCTGAGCTGGCAAAGCCAAGGGACAAACATCTCCACTCTGACTGCCCTTCCTGCCCCCCAGCTGGTTGAGGGCTGCTGCCACATCCTGACTCCTAAATTTCCTCTGGGAACCTACAGCCTGAGCTCTCCAGAGCCCGGATCCACCCATGGGAACTGTTGGTTTCGTGACTGCACAAAGCTTTGGCAGAAAAGAACCTGAAACCATTTGAAGATGGCAACTCACTGCCATTTCTCCTACCAGAAGCTTCTTGCTGTAAGAGTGGCCACAATTCAGAATCTCAAGAGCTCTTATATAAACCCTCTGAAAGGGAAACTTAACTGAAACTGCAGGATCTGACTTGGCTTTCTGCATAACCTGAAGGAGCATACGGGTTTTTTTCTTTTTCCCAAACAGAAGGTAGTGAATAATTTCACCTAAACTGTTATAAAAGCAATGAATGAACAAACAATTTTACAGAGATTTATGCAAAAACTCAGTTGCTTTAGACTCTACTTATTACGGCTCTTTATTTAACATTAATAAGCACTGTTTGAGTTGCCAAGCAATTGCAAATAAATGTGTTTATTTTATTGCATGTACAGCTGTAGTATTGTTTTTGCCATTATTAGCCACCAAGCAACGTATAAGATAGCTAGAAGAAAGCTCAAAAAATTCCACTAGAGCTGGCTGGTGAAGTACAGAAAATGCTTTCTATTTGATTTTGTATTAAAAAAGAAATTGGATATCACAAGTCTAAAATGGTGATGCCAGAAAGATATTTTGAGAGATATCGCCGAAGACTGCCTTTAGAGAAAAGATGTCAACAAAAATGAGTGACTGAAATAATGTGGAGTACTTCAGACACGGACAAGAGGTACTAGGGATCAGAAATGAATTATTATGCTCTAAAATGATCCAATAAAAATCGAACTGTAGTGCAGTAATCAGAAAATGTATTGGAAAAGAGATAGGTTATAAAAAGAAAAAGGAGCTTTCAAGTACTGTAGGCTATTAGCTACTACTGAGAAATCTGGATTCAGGGGATTACATTTCTAAAAAAATATGCACACAACCAAACAGCTGAATTTGCTGTTCAATAGGTAGTGAACTATAAAAATTAAAAAGATAGATTGGAGACAGAATTACAGGCTAAAATAAAAATAATCAATGCAACCATCAATGGGAGTTCTGAAATGAAAACTGTACTGGCTGAACACACAACCACAGGCTTCAGGAAGAATGACTCAATTATGTTTTTCCCCACAGGCAAAGACATAAAAGATGGTTGTAGACACATTGAGCACATCACAGAAAAGCATTTGGGCAGTGCCCCTTGCTGCAGAGGAAGAACTGCAATTCTCACTGCTGAATAGAGAGGCCCTGGAAGAAACACACTGGGCTGTGATGCCTTTGGCCCCTGCAGCCACCGTGCCCACCTTCACAAATGCTCCCCAGCAGTGCTGCCCACAAACCCACACAGCATCCTTTACCCAAGCAACGGAGAAGCACTGGAACAACTTCTCAGTTGGCAGACAGGGGTTGAGGATTTGCGAAAAAAGCATAAAATGTGAAGTCTGGTTTCTAGCCACATACGCTTCTTTATAAATATATATCACTCTCATCTTCCTTATAAAAGGAAATTATGTAATATTCTGGGAAACTTTCTGGCCTCAACAAAAATTTACAAGTACATAAAAATAAATTTGGAGATTTTCCCTTTGCCAGGAGTTTTACAGCAAAAAGTTCCACCCCCATCTGTGATCAGCAGCATAAGCTAAAGCTTTCCATGGCAATCAAAAGGTGCAAGCATCCACAAGTTGTTTTGTCACGAAGAAAATAACTGAGAAGTCTCTAGTGCTGAGCTGTAAATCTTGCATTGCTCATCAGGTCCCACTGACACTGCAGAGCTCGCCAGCAGCTCTCTTATTCAACAACTCAAGGAGAGTCAAGCAAGATTCAATTCAAGCAAATTACATCAGACACCTTCTGATTGTGTAACTGGAGGTACGTGTATACCAAATTATGCAGAAAAACAAATTCCAAGCAGGCATTATGACCCTGCCACTTGTGCCACAGTAAAATACTTGCTCTGGAAGACCTTAGTGTGATGGGCAATAACAAAGTTTGCTGTCTCAAAAGCACTGTTTGGGGAAAAATCAACCCAGCAGGATGTTCTCAAACCCAAAGTGCCACTTGACACTGATGTGGAACAAAGCAGAGAAGGGCAAACAAGTCTGAAAAACACTTACTGTGACTTTGGTACGTATAAAAGGTATGTATCAATCCATAATATACATTTACTCAAAAATAATTGTAGGCAGAGAGGGAAAAAGCTTAAAAGCTACATTGAAAGATGAGAGTAAAACCTTTGCAATTAAAGGGGAGGGAGGAGTGCGATGAACTATAATTAATACAATACACAGTTGAGAAATACCCTTCACTTTCGTCCCTTTGCTGCCTGCTTTTGAGATCTTTTAGCCAAGTTTCCAGCAATAGAGCTGAGCAACCCTCACCTGTCCTAAGCCACTCTCAGCTGCAGGTGTTTCCTCCCACACGTATCTTTTAAGAGATGTGCTTTTGTGGAAGCAAAGCCCAGCTCCTTTCTGGATCAGCCAAGACACAGGAACATGGTGACTTTCCAACAGGGGGCTTGTGGGGCCCCAGGGGCTGCCCCTGCCTCCCTGGACAGGGGGCTTGGAGCAGCTGGGGACAGGGGGAGGTGTCCCCACGGCAGGGGGACACTGGGTGAGCTTCAAGGTCATCTCCATTCCAAACCATTCTGGGAAGTGGCAGCTGCAAAGCTTTTTGTTGGGGAGATGAAAAAACCTCCAGAAAAAGAGCTTTTGGTGCTGAGCTCCTGGCATTGGTGCTGAGCTCCTTAAGGCACATCCACCATACTTGCTGTATCACACAGGGGAGGAAAGCCAAGAGATTTTTTTTTTTCTGAGCTCCAATGCCAATTTACTGATTTCTGGAATAAAAATGAGACCTGACTCTTCTCCTCAAGATTTCCTTTCTCCCCTCCTCTGCCACCATGAAAGGAAAAAAAATCTACAAGGATAAATATATTACACAACCTTGTGCAAATGCACTGGCAGTTTCTACTATGTGTGGGCAAAGGTCATTTGGATTCTGGAATATAGAAAGTATTTCTGCTACATTCTAAACACTGTTTCATTATCTTTAATGTAAGATACTAAATACTGGTATTTGTCTTTAAATTAGTATTCATTGTGCTAAAAAGAGAACCACAAAAAAGGGAATGTTTTAATACAGTGTACTGATTTTAACAGACCACATGAAAATTGTAAAGATTAAAACAGCAGACGAGCAGATGCAATGCCCCTGTTAGTCAGAAAAAGTAATAAAGATGGTAATTTTAAAAGGCACAATTTCCCCCACAATACTGACAAAAAAGTCATTAGCTGAATTTCCATACATAAACAATTTCATAAATGGCTGAAATACTGAGGGCACAAGCTCAAGGCTTGCCTGATATTGCAGCTGAGGTGATGCTGCAGCACTTACAGAAGCATCTCACACTTATCCAAAGCAATTCAGGTAACTTGCATGCTGCCTTTGAGACAGTAACATTTCCAAAGGATGCACTCTAAGCCTCTTACACTCTGCACAGCTCCAGCAGAGCAGAGAGCACGTCAGGAATGCACCAGTGCCCCCCAAAAGGCTCTGCTGTCTTGCTGCAGGGGCTCACACGCTGCCTGTCCTGGAAACAGCAGCAAAGCAACCACCACCAAAACCTCTAAACACTGAGAGAGCCAAAAAGCTCCACAAAAAAAGCACCAGAGGTCTTTTATTAAGGGAAGGTAAGTGGCCCTTTTCTGTCAAATATCTGGAAGTATCATAAATCAAACATCTGACAAGCTACAGTTAACTACGGAAGGTGAAGGAATTTCACCATGGGAGCTTTTGAATTTTATTGATGAGCTTGCCTTAATCTATTAGGTGCCTAAATGATCTGATAGGCAGGAGTGTACAAACAGAATGCAATCCTTACCACAACAAAAAGGCAAAATAGAGCATGCAAGGAACAATGAGAAAAATATTCAATGACACAGAGGGAATGGGATTAAGACCAATATTTACCTTTATATTTTCAAGGCTACTTACATGCATTTAACCTAATGAGTCTACTTGCAAATTAGTAATTCAATTTCTTAATTGCACCACTGTAAATAGAGAGTGACAGGAAAGGAGCAAATGCATATACTTCAGCCATCATTATTAGAAACACAATCCTGCACACAGAGACAGCCACATGCCCACTTCTCAGAGCATCTATTGTTATTGTAATGTAGCTGTTGGCAATAATTTCCTGCAGAAATGAGAAAGCCAGAGATCAGCTTAATGCCTGACTTGTTTACAAAATAACAGTAAATAACAGCAACATCAATTGCAATGCTGTCACTTTCTTACATTAAACACATGACTTTTATGAAGAGCCAAATTCGAGCCTGATTTAAACAGGTGTGAATTCACAGTAGGTCTATTGACACACACCATAAATTAAATCAGAGCCTTGTCCTTAGCTAAATCCTCCCCATGTCTGCATAACTACAGCATTCAGGAAGCTCTGCTTCTCACACAGCATCAGCCATTCCAGTATTTCCTTTACTAATTATCTTTAGCCCTTTAACAGATACTGTGAAGATACTGAATATGAAGTGTAAAGAGCTAAGGTGACTTGTCCAAGCCTCACCCATCTGCCCAGCAATCAGAATGAAAAATCACCAGAGGTTTAAGGACAGTCAAAAGCTCTGTTAAATGGATCACTGCTCCCAGGCTATAAAACAAATACTTCGATGAATTACACAAGAATAATCTTACATGTTTCTAGCTCATTAAACTCAGCTTTGATCTGTAACCTACTAAATTCTCTACTACATCTACTTATTAATATATGGCTAATATTATCATCCCATCTTTGCAGCCTGCTGTTTAAAATGCTTTTATTATTACAAGTATTGTTTCAAAGAGAATCCGATCCTGTGACTCAGATTCAATTCCTTCAGCCACCATCTAAAACGCAACGTCTTGGGAAAACACAAACAGGCCCCAACAAAACCTCCCTTTGCAACAAACCCTTTCCACAGGATGGAAGCCACAGAAGCAGGAAGCTGAGGACAGGCAGCCATGGCACAGTGGAAATGGGCTGGCATCTCAAAATTAACTGATTCCAGCAACACAATAAAATGTGATAGCTCAGAATGCTTAATCCTCAGAGGAATATTTAATTAGGAGCAAGCCATGCACTAAAAATCTCTTTTTTAACCTCACGCAGGTAACAGAATATTTTTGAGCCTATATTGGACATTATTGTTGGTACTGGCAGACATCCAGGTGAAATCATAGCATTATGAGCTTCATATTTGATAAATTCTAACAAGTAAGTATGGAAATGCCATTTACAAACCTCTTTCAGTTATATTAACCTGATGACTACAGAGGCACTAAAATATGTTGTTGTCAACAATGAAGTGTCAAGATTTAATAACATCTAGACCTTCCATAACATGCAGCTATTAAACACAGAAATTAAAATATCAGCTAAGCTTGTTGATCTTAAGCATGATAGATTTGTTTACTTACTATACTTTGTAAGGAAGCAGAGTAGCTTTTAATCAATTTTAATGCAGAGATAAAAAATACTTATTTCCCACGTTACCTAATTAAATACACATTTTTCCCTTCTGTGACACACTAAATCATAAGAAAAGCAAATGAGTAAAAAAAATCCTGAATGATAACGACTGTTTAGAAGACACACATAGACAAAAACCAAACCCTTGTGAGCCACAAGGCCACTCTCCATCTGCAGAGAAATGCAGAACAGAGATGCAACACAGACCTGTTCAGTCTGTCCTACTAATGAAGACACGTCTTCAGGTGTAGCATAAGGTTAGAGGGAAACAGAGAATTTAGGACTCCAGGTTGTCTTTCTCAAGTCAAAACAAGGGTTTTTTTCTGGCTGAAGAGCCTTAAAGCTACGCCCAGGAGCCACAGTAACAACTGCATGCAAAATGTGATAGAAATGTACATATCTAGATTTATTTTAGATCCTAATTCATAGGCCACCAAATTCAAATGATAAATGTCTTATGACATAAAAAGGAATAATGTGGGAAAGTATTCGTCTCTAGAGAAATGATGTTTTAACAAAATCACTGTTTCATTTTTTGGCCTTATTTTCTGTCTAAACTATAAATACAACACAGAGCAAACAATCCCTTCACTTTGCATACAGTATAGGGATCTAGGAAGGAAGTGGAAAAAAAGAAAGAAAAAACCAGAAAAACAAAAAGAAGAAAGGAAAAGAAGAGAACCAGAAAAAGGCAGTTTTGAATTAACTAGTGGTGCTATCGAGTAGACGAGAGGCATTTCTGTGTTACCATTCTCCCCATCAGACTTCCTCTCGGGGTCGGTGTCGGTGAGGGACAGCGCGGAGTTGGCGCGGCTGGACAGGCAGGAGCTGTGCTCGGATTTGATGCCCCTCATCCAGATGCGCAGCGCGTGCTGCGGGGACGCGGCGCCCTCGGTCTCGGTGTCCCCGTCCGAGCCGCCGTGCAGCGGGAACCCGCGCTGGGCCGCGCCCTGCAGCTCCGCCGGGAACCCCGAGCGCAGCGTGCGCGGGGCCTCGCCGAACTCCAGCTCTGAAACGACACAAGGCAGGAAAACGTGGAGCGATGCGACTGGGCTCTCTTTGGGAGAAGCTCTTTTCAGAATTAACGCTGTTCACGCTGCTAAAAGACTTTCTGTGGTCAGTGACTCACTCCGCTATCTAATTACTCTAAGTACAATACAACTGGAAGAATTTATTATAGTGCTGCACTGTAATTGTGCCTTTTTGTCTGACAGAAATATGTATTACAGCTCAAACATGTACACACCCACACACAGAGAGTTGCACTTCAATTTACAACTGAAGTGAGCATCTGCAAACACAGATACTTACTCACATTTTGCCAGGAAGGCAAGAGCTCCAAATTAATCTCAGTATGTTTTTATCCTAGGGAAAGCGTAGCAAACTTGCCAATAGGGAACTTACAAACTAAAGCTGAAAATATTCAGTTTATCAGGGAAGACAAAGAAAGGTACTTACCATTGGCTTGCTCTTTGAGAGTGCTGTCCTTGCATATTCACACCAGTGGGTTTGGGTCCTCTCTCCAGTGCTGGTGCCTACAGGAGCTTCCCAGGAGAGCAGAGCCTACGAGGACTCTACAAGGCCATCTCAAGACACCAAGCCACCTGAGATTTGAGAGCTGCACAGTGCCACGAGATATTCTTACTGAGCACCGCAGCTGCTGGCAGCAGAACTCCAAGGACAAACAGAAGGTGGCCAGGACCCATCGTGTGAATATGCAGAGGAAACATTCTCCAAGAACTACAGGTGAGTAACACACATCAGCAAATTGCAACTTCCCTTTGAGGTAGCCTCTGCATATCCTCACTTGTGAGATTCAATTACAAATGCAACTCACAGGGGCTATGACAGGGAGTTCTAATTAAATAAGGATTACAGAACTGCGCTCCCTAATTGAACATCAGACCTGGGATGCCATCTTGAGAGGCAAAATACTATATCAAATATGCATACAGTATTTCAGTTTCTAGAATAGGAACATTAGGGACAAGTGTCATTGATCAAGACTAAGGACAAATACTCTTCTCTACTGTCATCCTAACTAAAGCTTTAATCTGCCAAACTAATCCACTTACCAGCTAGTGAGAGGAATGATTCTGATTTTAAGCACTCTCTCCAAGTAACAAAAAGCCCTAGTATTTTCTTGAAGGTATCAACCACAACCTACAAACCAAATGCTAAGATATGAATTGAACCACTTGAGAAAACTGTAAGTCATCTGTCTCTATATCTCTTTCTTTTGCCATCCAAAAATTCCTGAAGGCCTTGGTTGTAGTCCTGGCTTTGAGCTCAGGGAACAGCACCTCATTAGTGGAGGGCAAGGGAAGAAGGTGGGCAGCAGAGAAAGCTGACTCCAAGGTTTGATGGAGATAGCTGAGAAAAAACAGCCAGAATATTTAGAAGAGGCTGTGTAGGAAATATTTGGCATTTCAACTTTTTCTACCTTGCAGCAGGTGTGATTTCAAGAAACACCATCTGATCCTTCTTCCCCTTTAAAAGAGATCTTTGCTTATTTTCTCCATCTGAGGAACTTCCCATGATTAAAGATCACTAATAAAAATCCAACCCGAGCTCCAAAAAGCAAAGAAATGGGGCTCCACGGGCACACCACGTGCACAGCCATGAGCACTTCACTACACAGGGGCACACAGCCCACAGGGGCCGAGAGTTGGTGCTGAGCTCCTGGCGCTGGTGCTGGGCTGTTGTCATTGGCGCTGAGCTGGTGGTGCTGAGCTCAGTCTTGGTATTGGGCTCTGTCTTGGTTCACCAATACCTACCAATGACCAAGAGCTCAGCACCAATGTCAACAGCTCAGCACCAACGTCAACAGCTCAGCACCGGTGCGAGGAGCTCAGCACCAATACTAGCAGCTCAGCACCAACGCCAACACCAACACCAACAAAATGAAGTTTGCCCTTATTTTTGGAAGCAATACATATGCATTCTCCTAAATGAGAAATTTTGAGGGCTATTGAGCACTCTGCTAAATTTCATGTGTTCAACAGCAGATTAACTGTTGTCTCTTTGATCGGGCTTCCTATGAACAAATATTCTTCCTGAAGATGACCATGGGGTGTGAAGCAGTGGGTTCTGTGCTGCTGCCCCCAACCCAGAGCACTCCCAGCTCTCAACAGGCAAAGCTGATGTTGGGATTCTCTCTTGTTTTCAGGTCTGGAGGGCACTTCAGAGAGGAAAGGCTGACAAAACATAGAGCACCAACATTCTTCAAAGAGAAATTACTCTCAGGTTGTTGCTCCATCCCTACAAACTTGGATTCAACTCTGTCATGCTTTCTCTGGTAGTAATTTCTGAAAGCAGTTAAATTTAAACCAAAATCCCTTTCATTCAAACCTCAGTCTTAGATGGCTGAGACATTTAAGCATGACAGCTATAATTTCCTAAAAAAAAATGAGACAAAGATATGAAAATAATGTCTATCAATGGTTTTGATTCTGGTTTATAAAATACATTTAACATACACTGTTCATTTCTCAAAATATTGGAATGTCTTAATTTTTAAAATTGCAGTTGTACCAGTAACTTAGATACATAAGCACCAAAATATTTTTAAAATTAAACATGTACAAAGCAGGTATCTTTTTAAATTCCATGGACTTAGTTTTAGAAGGCTACAAATGCAAAAATCCGTAAGTCTAAGGTCTGATTTAATTTTCAGGGCTGTAAATCCAGGAGTTATTCTATGCAGCCAGGGCAGTACTTTGGCTACAGGTCATTGTGAGCGTCTCAGAGTAAGCATCTGGCAAGTGCTGAACTTTGTGATGGGGGAAAGCCTTCTAGAGAGCTGCTATCAACGCCAATTTACCAGAAATCTCCTTTACTGCTGGGACGTTCAGCACACCTGAGGCACTCGGATCACAGACAATGCTCAAAAAGAATCATCAGTGTAACTCAGCTCCTCACCTTAACTTTTAACCAGAAACTACAAAGCTCTAATATCATTTTAAAGTAGGTTAAGAGTGTATCAAGGGTGCTACAGCCACCTTTCTTTGAAGGGAGATGAATGGAAGGCAGACAGCAGAGGAGCCAGGCTGAAGTAGAGGGAGGAGGGCTCTGCAAAGGTGCTCCAACAACGACGCTCAGGAAGAGTCAAAGTTAAGAGTCTGCACTGCAGCTGAGACTAACCCAAAGAAAATAAATCTAACCCAAATGGCACTACCATAGTCACCTACAGAGCCTCTGCCATGCCCTGAAGGAAATCTTGCCACAGGCTGGTAAGCAGAGCTCACACTCTGTATTGCCAGAAATACTTTGTGCCTTGTTATTAAAATATTCACACAGTTGGAGGTGAACTAATTGAGGCAGTGGAGACAGTAACACAGAAGGCACTTAAAATGTAATTAAGCCCTGATCAGAAAAGGGACACATAAGGGAGAAAGCACTGAAAACAGAGACTCCAGAGAAAACACCAGATTCAAACAAAAATGAGAGCAATTGTGTATTAAACCATGTCCAATGACACTAATATGCACTGCTAAAAGAATCTGTGCAGAATTCAAACACTAAGGCCACAGATAATGAGGAAAAACCACAATATCTACATTTGATTCAGAGAACCTTGATGTACTTTCATGTATGCCATGGGGACAGGTGGTTTGAGAGGAAGAGGACCCCAGCCTGGCCTGCGAATTCTCAGTCATGCTGGAGATGGAAGAACAGGAATGCCACAGGAGCATTCAGTGACTCAACTCTTTTGGTTTTATTCTGTAGAAACACAGTCCAGCTCTACTGTTGGCTGTTCTGGAAGGACTGCAGCAGCAACTGTTTCCTCGGCTGAAAACCCCAGCTCCTACATGCAGTCACTTTATTAAGGAGGAGGAAAAACACCAAAACTAAAAGATTTCAAACATGTAACTATAAACTTCACAATTTTAACACATATAGCAAATTCTCTTTCTAATAAACACTGCATTTTAGAGATACTTAATGCCAGTCTACAGAATTGTCTATTTTCCCTTCAGTTTAACTATTTTACAGGGAAAAAAACATATCAGAACCCCTGCTCCAGGCTATTATCCAGTTATGTGAGGATTTTTTTTCGTATCAAGAAAAAAAGAACCTCTGTACAAAGGTTTCATCTAGCAGACAGCTCTATATGTTAACCAGTCCTTAAAACCCTTCTCCATTATTTTTTCCTATTAGATTTGTTTCATGCAAATGTGCTGAGAGCAGAGTCTTCACAAAAACCAGCTCCCCATAGAATGTACAAGTCCCATGAAGATTTTGCCTTTTTTCACATTTTCTCTATTTAGTATTGTCTCATTTCCCTACCAGCTGCTTCACCATTTCCTGAGCTGCACCATCTCGTGCTGTGTCCAATATTAGACACAGCAGTGACAGAGCAAATGGGAAATAAACAGCACAGCTGATCAGGACAACTGGCAAAGGATGCAAGCAGCACATCCAGAAGTGGTTGTAAGTGAAAACCCCCAAAACATTTGGCTCTAGGAGCTTAAACCAGTGATCTTTGAAAACGCAGCAGGATCCCGGCTGACTTGCCTGGGATCAGAGCTGTGAGGAAGCAGCCTGAGCCTGTTCAGAGAGCACAGGGACACTGCCCTGGATTAGGAGCTGACATTGCTCAGTGCTGGCACTCCCGGGGCAGGGACAAAGAGGGAAGGATGGGCTTGAATCAGGGGGTCTGAACATGAGGATCGTTCAAACCCAAGCAGGAGGAACAGTGAGGGACCTGCCATGTAGCAAAGGAGAAAGTGAACATAGGACAAAGAACTATTTTTGCCAAGCTAATACAACAGATTTATTTGAATATCTTGTCAATAACACACACACTCAGAGGAGTATGTTCCCTTCCCACACCTCCCTGCTTTTCTTCAATTCCAAATGAGGAATCAGTGGACAGATGCTGGGACAGGCAGCTAAACTGAGTGAGAAGCAGCCTGTCAGATGCTCTGCTACTGAATAACCCAAGAGACACTGGCCAGAAAATGTCACAAGTCAGTATTTCCCTGCTTAATACAGTTATCTTCTTGCTTAGACTAGCTAGCTGAAATTATAATGGACAGATTTGTTGAGCATGTTTTGAGGCTAATTTAAAAAAATAATGGTGCAAACATTTAAATTGTGCTGAATGTTGTCAAAGACATCACGTTTGTAAACGCCTCATTTGCAAACAATCTGCTGCTGAGCTCTACCCAGCTCAGACACACACCAATCGGTAATTGTAGCTATTTAGCACTTTTGGTCATTTCAATAAGAACAATAACAATAGTAATAATACTTAGTGAATAGAAAGAAAACAATATTTATGTGTATTTTTTGTCCTTTAGTAGGACTTATTAGCCATTAAAATATATTTTATACATATAATTCTTCCAAAAAGATCATAAAATTAAACTGAAATAAAGGTACTTGCTAGCAACATTATTCCACTCAACTGACATCTGGGATAAAGCAATTACTACATCCAGTTTAAGGACTGAGATTTCTTTTAGTAACTACAATCTTGGAGAAAAACTTAAAAATCCTGAAATATAATGTCTGAATTGATCACATTGGTATCTAAAGTGGAGCACCAAGTTACAGCAAATAAGCGCCTTGTTTGTTCCACTGTGCTCAGGCGAGTATTTAGGGGAGCACACACAAAGACGAGCGGCAGGTGCCTCTATTTCCCTAAAGCACGGCATAAAGGAAGAGTTTCAAAGCCCTCTGATGGTCACTTGACCCAAATCTGATAGCACAGCTGATGGAGCATTACTAAAGCATGAGGAATCCTAAGCCCCGTGCTGCCAAAACAATGTCAGCAGCGATGGGTTGCGTGAGAAGTTTGCTCTGTGTGAGTGGAGCTGTTGGGGGATGACAATAATTACCTGTGAAATGAATATTCATCACATGGGTGAATTTCAAGGCTGAATAATATTTCACTGGAGGGTTGGGGTAATGTTAGGCTGGCCAAAGCTGACACAGCTCACTTTGTAGTGAGGTCTAGTGCAGCTGGATGACACACAGATGAGTGCCAGGGATCCCTGAACTGGAGACACAGCCTGCAGCAGGCAGAGCTTCCCCTGTTACATCTGTAAACACAAGCTGAAAATTAGTTAAATGCCTTTTTTATTCCTGAATGTATGCCCACCTCTATGCCAAGAAATACCTTAGTGCTATTAAACAGTGTTGAGGTGCCCAATGCCAGCCCTTCCTTTTCTCCACAACTCCACGTGTTTTGTTATGCAACTGGTGCTTGGAGGGGTGGGGGCAATGGAAGAATTGTTCTGCTGCTGTTAAACATTGCCTTGCTCCTCCCGTGCTGTTTTAGCCATCTGAGCTAAAGATACTTCATCCAGCTGCAAAGCCTTCCCAAAGAGTGGCAGTCAGCAGGAAACTGATCTCAAACCGCTTCCAATAAAACTGAAACTTTGAAAAGGGAACCTTGGATTTTACATCACATTCACAGTTTATTTCACATAAAGACCTAAGTTCAGAAGAGTTTGAGCCTCTTTCTCAAAAGGAAAACTAATTCCATCTCTATTTTGGTTAGAGTACACCCACCCTGCTGTTTATCCAGATATGCAGCAATGTCATCCACTCACTGAGCTACTTCTTGACAGTTCTTTATTCTGAGATGTACAAAACCGTCTGACAGACACATAAATGAGAAACCCTGGGAAGAAATGTTATTTTGTTTCGGCATCTGCTCTACAAATGAAGATAAGCAAACCAGATTTCTAGTTCCAGAAAATGACAGCTCTTCTTTGTTTTGAAGAGAGTGACATGAAAGACACAGCAAGGGGATGTAGATGAGAGCAGCCCGTGGGGCAGGGCCATGTGCTGCTTCCCCTGCTCCGACACCCACTCCTCACTCTGCCTTGGTGCTTGCTCCTATCTTGGGTTAACTCTTGACATCTTTTTGGACGCTCTTCAATGTTATAGGAAGAGGCTCTGCTGATATAACGAGCACATTTAACAGATACAACTCCAGGTTTTGACAAACTGAACTCCAAAACGTTCACTCAGAAGTTCAAGCTGCTCCTGCAGATACTCCATCAGCATTTGGCACAGGTTGGCACAGGTTACTGTAAAGGTTGCCACAGCTCATGGAATTACGGAGTGGTTTGGGCTGGAAGGCACCTGGAGCTCCAGTGCCCCTGCCACGGGCTGGGAGGGCACCCACAGGGCCAGGTGCCTTAGGGCCCCATGCAGCCTGGCCCTGAACACTTCCAGGGGTGAGTCCTGCACAAATATCTCAGCTCCTGCTGCACTGGCTGCCTTACTCTGCCCTTCTAGATTTTACTTTTATCATTTCTGTCAATTGACACCATGGAAAAACTGGTGATTCAGAGAAGAGAATGGAAATTCAGATAGTTTGTATCTGTGCACTGACAGATTGTTAAGCCTGTGTAACATTTGGAGAATTTTTTTTTTTTATTCAGATGAGATTTGTTAGCAGGGGATTGGAAATGCACTGTGATCCTTTGCTAGTTTATTTCCTCTCTCTCTGTAAGATTTTTTCCTCATTTCCCCCCTCTCTTGGATATTCACTTCTTAAATCAGAAGAATTACTTATGAGAATAAAACTATTTTTGATCATACAAGGCATTTTTTTCACTGAGATGATGGCAGCTGAGACACGATTGGAAGCAGCGTTACAGGAATGGTGACAGCAGGTTACAGGCTTTTGCAACACGTTTGTGATCTAGAAAGGGAGCACCCACTTCAGCCTCATGGGGAAAAAAGTGTCTGCACATTCAGTTCACTCATGTATTTTGATTTGATGAAGGGAAGGAAAAGTATTCCCCCCAAGAGATTTCAAATGAAGGCACAAACACACAGTTTCCTCACCCCAGTTATTTCAGGGAGAGAATTTTCCAATTACTTGGCAAATCAAGAAAGAATATCTGGAGGGGGTCTGAACCTAAGTGCTGCTTTTCCTTTCCTGAGAGTTTGCAGATCCTCCCCACCGAGCAGGAGGCTGCAGTGCAGGCAGCCACGGGGAACTGCTCCTGGCACTTTTTCCCTGGGAGACAGCAACAACACCGTGATCAGAGCACAGCTGAGCACACCAGGAACCCCCATTTCTGCAGGGGAATACAGGAGGAGACTGCACTGCTGCTTTAGGAGCGTGGAGTCTTTTACTGTGCCTCGTGTGTAATTTTTTCTTGGACAACACTCAGAGCAGATGGTGGAGCACACAGCAACAGGAGATGGAGCTGATTCGCTGTGGCTTCCTTCCGCTAGTGCCCAGCCCAGGAATCTGAAGGACCTTTAAATCACCCTCCACCGAGCTGAGGCCCTTTCAGGAGACAGAACAGGGGATAAACTGTGTGCCCGTACACAGACAGCACCTCAGCATGCTTCAGGTCTCTGCCCTAAAGCACACAGCTACATAACACACTTATGTTCTCAGAAGATTTTCTAAAATTAGTAAAAAAAATAAACACCAGCATTAAAAGTCTAAGCATCTGGCATTTGTAAAAAAGAAACCGAAAGAAGATCCTAACATTACAAAATATCTCAACTATTTTTATACTAACCCTATCTAGTAATAGCATGTTACTAGAAGTATTTTTTTTTTATTTCTTCCTTAAATCAGAATTTCAAGGAAACTGCTTGCAAAAAATAATTGGTTTTATCTGTAACCTCCTCTTACAGTAGTACCCAGGAATGCTTCATTCCACTGTCCTACAATCACCTTCCACAGCAGCTCAAGGCACAGGTCCAAACAAATGATGCAGCTTAAAGGTTAAAAAATTCCCTTCCTTCATTAACCAATGAATCTCATCATAAAGAGATGACAGAAGTAACTACACCCAGCTGAAGAGTCCCAAACTACCACACTTCTCAAGGGCTGCATAGCCGTAGATCTCTTGAGAGCATTTATTTTTCTTGACATTCTTCTTCCTGTCCTTCTCAAAACTAATAATCTTCCTTTCAGCTACAAACATTAAAAAAATGCATTTCCCCATGTGCTCTTTCCATGTCAATAAATAGCCAGTGTAATGTATTTTATTTTGATGGCTTTAGCACATGAGTATTAAGTGGCAGCTGGAGTGACAGTGAACTGCAGCACCCTGATCCACCCGGTTACCACTGGAGCTCTTAATAAATACCACCTTCTTCCTAACAAGAGACTTGGAGTGCCCCCCAATTAAATTTTCCCCTTCACTAACTGCTCTTTGTGGAAATTTATGAGCATAGAGTCCTAAATTCACCCAGATAAATGCTCCAAATCTCTATTAAAACAATGAAAAATCACTCTACTGGCATTGGTTTCCTCTGGGAGAGCTCCCAAGACCACAGACTTGTGGTTTGTCAGTTTGTTATTCTAACCTTCTACATAACAAATTAAGGGGAGAATCTAATAAAGGCTTTCTTTGGCTTTACGCATCATTTCAAAATAGGAGAATTGTAACTAAAAGCACATCATACTACACACACAGCCAAATTCAACTCTCTGTGGGCCTGGTACAGACACAAAGCAGATCTGCTGTCCTGAGTGGATTTACATAATTCTGGAATCTGAGTAGAACACGGTTATTATGTAAAAAGCTTTTACTACTTCACAGATGACAAAACACCACCATGACATTTTCCTGACAGGACAATTTCCTACCAGTGCTTGTCAGCATGCCTTTTATTTATGTCTAGGATGATCAGTAAAACTGGTTTTGACTGGTCATATGATGTTAAGAGTTACATGTGCTTAAACCTTCCTTCCTAGCAAGCTGAAAATTGCTGGAGTTGAATGCATAGAAAACATACCTCCTATTCCTGCACATCACAAGAGGTTTTTCCCTTCTAGGAAACGAAAGTGCTTCTCAGCACTGAGACATTTCTGTTGGCTCTGTATCCTCACTGCTGCTGGGACGGATCAGAGGGCAGAAAGGGGAATGGGATGGCAACAGCAGAAAGCTGAACAAGAGAGGATGAGACAGGAGTGGCCTCAGGCTGCAGAGCTGTCTCACACTGTGACCCAGGACTGTCCGTGGAGTCACTGGAGCTTATTTGATAAAGACTTTGAACGTTTAACTGGATCTGTTTGCCTATTGCTCCTGAAGGGAATTCTGTATGTGGTTTTTAGAAAACAATTATGTCACTAATCTGGAGCTTTTGTCCACAAAAAAGCTGTGGACAAAAGCTCCAGATTAGTGACATAATAGGCTAAAAGCAAAATAGGCCCTATCCTTGTGATACACTCTGTCATTTCCTGCAACACCAGCAATGCTGATTTTCTCATACACATTTATCAGAAATTATTTGCTGTTGGATTCTCCTGTGAAGAGCAACTCCATTTTGCCTTGCCCATAATGCAGTTCAATATACTTGCCAGGAAATGAACGTTTGTCTAACCAGAAATTTACTGCCATATGCTCAGATTGTTAACAATCAATAAACTTTATCATGCCAATGACTCGATCCCAGATGATTATCCTATCAGGAATTCATTCCTCTAAACCAGTGTTTCCTTACAAATCTATAATTAACCAGAAAGCTTTTCTGTACTGCCAGTATTTGTAGAGTACAGCTCCTTTCATATTTGCTTTGGTGGAGACAGAGAAAGCTGTGGGAGAAAACAGTTCTAATTATGTAAACATGTCACAAATAAGCTTGAGATGCAATCTACACATGGTGCATCTATAAGAACTTTTCTTCCTCACAGCCAGGTCCATCAATGATTTTCCTAGAAGAGCAACATTTCTGACAATTTCTGCCAATTCTGGCTTATCTCTTTCAAGGACAAAATAGTATGTTTACCAATTCTTGCAAGAATTAATTTGCTCTGTTTGCCAGTATCTCCAAACTATATGATATTGGGTCTGCCAGGAATTTACTTTGTAAGGTGATCTTGCCAGGATAAGCTATTGCAGGTTTGCAATCTTCAGACAAGCAGGATTCTGAACCTTCCAGCGACTAAGAGAATGCATTTTCAGATACACACGTTATGTGTTTAGCACAGATTCTTCAGGAGTCAATGATGCTTTGTCAGGAGATTTTTGTACCTGCTCACATTGAGTTGTTAGGCCAGTAAAATTTAGTTGGGCTTGAAACGGTCTGTGGTGTTATTTGGTAAATCTTGAATTGTCAGATAGCTGCAAGTTCCTGACGCCAGTAACACCAGACACAGAATTCTGCTGGCACTGGACTCCATATAAAGGGCACCAGCACTAAACCTAAAGAACAGCTGGTAAAAACATGCTTGATCAATACATCAACTCTGTATTTAATTTGGGTTTTTTTCTTTGGTATTTTTTCCTGTAAGACCTGCAAACCCAACCAATTAATATCTCTGAAGTATAACACTGGAGATACAATTTCATGAGTTGTGAGAAGTAAAAAAAAAAACAAACCTGACAGTTAAGCATTCTATATTTGGACACTTTCATGGATTCATCCAGATTCACAGTTCGAACCCGAACCTTTTCCTGGTCCACACTGTGAAACCTGGGATCCTTTTGGAAATAGACTGATTTTAGACTCACTAGGACTGCACCCACATTTACCTGAAGTCTGAAATTTTACACTCAGCTTTACAAACTTTTTTGCTCTTTGAATTTTGAGCACCACCACTTTTGTGTTCCAAATCTGTCAGGTCCAATACTTAGGTTCAATTTGCATCAGAGAAAAAAAACATGATTTAAATGACTACAAAGATGCCAGGATGAATCCCTGAGAAGCCAAATAGATATGCTTGGCATTTCAATTACAGTATCAAAACAAACCGAATTCTTTACATAACACAAGAGAAAATGATAATTTCTAGTGCAGGTTCAACTCCATCTTTACAAATCAGTGAACATAAACAAGGTTTAAAGAAAGTTTTGAGGTGAATAACAGTATTAAATAATAATATACTGACCTACACAATTTAGAGAAGAAGGTACGTAGAGGTAAGGAAATATTTAAAAGTTACCTTGCCTATTAGCAAGTAGTCTTACAAGCTTAAGTAAATTTTCTACAAACAAGCCTCATCCTACAGCTTGAAGCAGTAAAAGACTCTTTCATTCAAAAATAATAAAAAAAAAAAAGTTCAAAAAGTACAAGATCTGAAAATTCATACAGCATCACCTAAAAATTAATTCAAATGGAAAAAAGTTGGGGCATATAATTTCAATAAAACAATCATACAACATGAGGGCAAAATACTTCCTGGACTGCACGTGCATGTAAGTCACTCCTGAATAACCAGCTGAGTTCACGCCTGACAAATTCTCACAGAAATGCACACTAATTTGGCCATTTCTCCAAAATTATTAATGTGATTGCTTGCAGAGGCAATGTTCTGGAAGAATAAACCCAACAGGACGCAGAAGCTGGTTTCTCGTGCCTGCAGCAGGGATTATTGCCACCCTGTGAGACGTGCCTGAGGCAGGGACGCTGCAGCTGACAGCAACTCCAATGGCGGCAAAGCCCCACGCACGCAGCTCCCTGCTGGGCTCTGCTGCTGCTGCTGCACCCACGCCACCAGGGCTCACCTGGGCAAGCTGCAAACCTGGCAAGCTCTGGTGCTGCCCAGGGGCCAGCCCTGCCCAGGGCTCCAGTCCTGCCCAAGGGGGGCCAGCCCTGCCCAGGGCTCCAATCCTGCCCAAGGGGGGCCAGCCCTGCCCAGGGGCTCAATCCTGATCAGGGGGGTCCAATCTTTGCATGTTCAATATAAATTCACCAATCAGTTTGCTAAACTATCCTCTGTTTAAATCTCTGTTTATGCCTTTTTCTGCCCCAAATTAGCAGTTTTCTAACTCTTTTGAGGGTATTTAAGTGCATAGTTTGAGGCAGCCAAGTATTACCGCCATGAATTGCAGGTACTTTCAGACAACTCCAGTGTTATGGGTGTAACTTCAAGCAGAGTATCTGCAGTAAAACACAAAAATCCAAACACTCTGCAATAGCACAGCTATTCCAAACTTCACATTAATTTACACATCACAGAGGAGAAAAATTTTCTATCCTCAAAAAACCTACTTTTCATTTCCATGCAGAAAAATAAAATTATTTTTATCTTCAGAAAATTGAAGGCAGCTTTTCTGAGGCTGTGAAGGCTTTTTCCCCGTGAGGGTTTGGGGGCAGGGTGTGCCTGTGATGTGGCTTGTTTGAGGATTTTGAGTTTGTTTGTTTGTTTTTAAGTAAGTACCGTAACTTTTAGCTGAGAAGTACTGACCACAAAAGCAGCACGAGGGTTTACAGAGGAAATGCTGCAGTCAATTCTGCTCATTCCTTCCATTTTTTTAGTCTTTAGCTTCTGTCTCTAATCAAACAGTAGCTTTTCCTAACCTTAGCTCAACGATCATCACTGTTCAAATATTTGTCCGAATCATGCAAAAATGCTAAAATAGAGACTTAACTCTTGTGGGTTTTTTCTTACAATACACTAATTAAGTTCAGTTCTTAAATTACTCGATTATTTACATGATTAGAAATGTTACGACAATTGCTGTATTTGAATTAATTCACAGGCTTTGTAAGCACATGCAGAGATAGCCTGCAGCCTCAACGCTCATTTTATAGCAAAATGCACCAACATATGCAGTAAATAATTAATCACGCAACATTACTAGGAGTAGCTCCTACTAAAAAAAAATATTCCTGTGGCTAGCATGGGATGATTTCCAGAATACCAGTCCATTCATCCTGCTAAAAAAGCATCTTTTCTTCAATTAAAAAAAAAAAAAAAAAAAAATTCCTAAATTTCTGATATTACAGTATGATTAAAAAGTGGGTTGATACCATAAGCCTTTGAGAACAAAATGCTCAACTCCTGATATTGTTTCATAGTGCACAATCTGGAAGTAATAACCATAATTAGTAGAAGAAATAAATTATTTACCTTGTGTGGACTGGTCAATGGCTTTTCTTTTTCTGCTGTGACTGTTATAGTTAAGTCTTAGATCTTGGCTATATTCATTCAGAGTTTCTCTTGAGTCATAGGATTGCCTTTGCTTTCCACCATCTTCACTTTCATCTGAAGAACTTGTGTAAGTTAGATCCACTTCATGTTTCACTTTTGACAGTGGCTGGTAGGGTTTGCAGTCCATCTGCTCCATCTCTGATTAAACGGGCTCAAAGTCATGAAAACAAGCAACAGGAATGCCTTAATGAAACAGTCCTGGAAAAAAACCAACAAGAATTCATTTCAGACATACTATATGCTTTTAGGTCAAAAGGTCCAATTATATTTATATATTTATATTTTCCAATTAAATTTCATTAACAGGCACCCGAACAGGCACCTGTGCTGTGGGCTGCACTGCATCCAGCTGCTGAGAAGATGCTTCTGTACAAGTTACTATAAGTAATAGTTGCTGCTCGCAAAGCTATTTGCTTAAATAATTCACTGTTCTTTCCCAAGATTGCCCATTATTGCCCGAGTTCAGGACTTGCTCTCCGAGTTGCTTTAACGGCGACAGGAGGACGCAGAGGGGCCGTGACTCGCAAGCCCTGAGTTGGCTTAGAAGATGAACTGAGGACTCTGTAGGAATGGTTACTGACAGGAAAAGCCTTCCAATATATCCTGTCTGACAGAATAAATGGAGACAAAGCTGCAGGAGCCAGAGGAAAACAAGGAGAAATTAAGGGCCTCTATTAAGAAGATGCAGTAGAGAAGAAATAAATTTTGCCAGGAAGGCAACAAGTGCACGCAGCCTCGGACGCAGGCAGTGCATCGTGCTTTCACAAGTGCAAAACAACAAAGCTGACAAATTTGTCTCATCACTGAAACAACAAAATATCCCCCACAAAACCAAAACACAGAAGGTTTCCCTAAAAGACGCTGTGCATCTATTTTGTGGGAGGTTTCAAGTGACTTTTTTTTAAACCAAGTAATAAAAAAAATTATTAGGATGCACAGAGACCCGTAAAACTTAAGTTGCAGTAAACAACTACTTAAGCAAGATTTATTTATCAAATCTTCAAGCTTTTTTACAATAAGAGACTCAGTTAAATTCAACAAATGATGGTATGGTACGATAACCTGAATTTAAACACTGGCAATCAAATACTTGAAATTTATTTCATATTTTGTTTGGAAAAATACAACAGAGTAAGCAACTCAAAATGCTGAAATAGGGCAGGAGTGTGAAGAATATTGCCTGGATGTTTACACAGGTTTCTTCAAATAACTGGCCCTCAAGTAACTAAACAGAACACCCAGCCAATCAATAGCAAGTTGACCCTGTCAGCAAAATGATAAAGTCTCATGAAAGCTTACAGTTCCTGTAAGTGGCCTTTCTCTAAAGTGTCTTAATGCTCTCCTCCTCACAAGTAGCACTTTTTTGCCCTTGCCATCATTGTTCCATTATTGAAAGGTTTCAAAAAATATGTAATAAAAGTACAAGAGAAATACTATGTTTATTATATAGGTGAAATATATATTTAGGCACTGAACAGTAGGTAATGCCAAACCATACTTTAAAATAGATATCATTGCATCTTACAGTCAATTCTGCAGAAAAATAAACAACTAATAACTTAAAATCACAGTGTAATACTTTTGCAAAAAGTTCTGAGGCTGGGTAGGAAAATCCCACCCTCGAAGTAATGGAACTAACACAGACATATGTAGGATTTTTTTGTCTGACCTGTGCAACCTCCTAAGTGCACACTGTACATGTCATTAGGAACTATTCTCACCTTTCACTTCCATCCAGATCCTCTCCCCTGGGCCCCTCGCTCCCTGCAGTGCCCGGCTCAGCCCTCCTGGTGGGGTGCGAGGCTGAGCCCAGGCTGAGCAGTGCCATCAGCAGGAAGGGGAGAACCAAACCCTGGGAGCATTCACACTGCACAGAGGCTCTGCACTCCTACAGCCCTGCCCCAGAGACCACCCTACCGTAACAGTGCTTTTTATAAACCCTTAAAAGGCTGCTCTGATAGGGTGCCCATTTAATGAACTAATTTCCATGGTGATTACCCACCATCAGCCCCATCAAATCCGCAGTGGCATTACCCAGTTGGCTTCCAGTAAGTCCAGAATTATTTAGAGAGGTCAGGTTATGGCTGCTAATGAGGATCATGTAGCTGAACAGGGTCCTCCAGAAGCGTACAAGATCAAAAACATGAAAAACTGTAACCTTTGCTGGCCTCAGCTAATCATTATGTTTAATACTCAGATACTCCAGACTATTTAGAATTAAAATGTAATTGCAGTTATAATGCTAAAATATAACCAGGGAACTGTGCTCCTTCTCTCCTCTGTTTCTTTTCTTTCAACACACACCCTGATCTGAAAGCCACTGTTTGCTTATTGCCTTCTCAGCCCAGTAGTTTCTGAGAACGAACTGCTAAGCAGCACTATCAGCTCTGGAGACTGCTGAAGGCAAAAAGAACAGCACCTTTATTCTGCAGGTCTTTCTGAAATACAAAACTGCAAAATATGAAAGGCAAACCAGAACAAACACTCTTGATTTAAACCTTTGAGAAATGCAATACTAAGGAAAAAAAGTAAAAACATTCTGACCTTGTATGTGCTTTCAAAAAATTTTACCCTCAAATATTTGTCTAGAGATTCTAAACAATGGAAGTCCCTTTAAATTCAGTCTTACACAACACAGCAAAGAAGATACCAGCTAAAAGAATTGAGCAGCATTAGAGCAGGTAGAAATTATGTTTCTGTGTGATACATGGAATTAGATATTATGAAGAAATATAGAAAATCTGCCTAAGTCTGGAGGATGGAAGCAGATGGAAGGAAAAACCTCATATTAAAATCAAGAAAGAATGCAATCCCTACATGATGGACCGAAGAAACAGAATTGAAAAAAATCCCCAAACCTACCAAAACTCCTAAGAACATTTTCTGTGGTTCATGAAGTACTAACACATCAAAAGATGTTTGAAAATGGCTTAAGGATGCAGGGAGCAGTAGGTACAACATGTCCAGTGTTTATCAGGGAATGAGTGAGGCTGTAACATGTTGAGACATCGTGTTAGTTATCCCTGCAGGTGGACCCCACAGCACCCCCTAAGAAGAACAGATGCACAGACAGAAGATGACAATCTCAGAATCTGTTTTTTCACATATAGATACGTAGATGCAAACCAGAGTTTTCAGGGCCATGCTCTGGGTTTAACACACTCCCTAGAGAATGTGCTCTTTAACTCTGGGATGGATTACACTGGCTCACATACATTCACATGTCACTGTGATAGATGCAAGCAGAATAAGGTTCATTTTCACATTTAATGATCTTCATTTTAAATTAGTCAACATCTAATTTAACTCTAGTAATTCCAAGTGTTGTCCATTACATCTCAAGTTTCAGAGAGAAAACGCTGCAGAATAAAACTGCAAAGAAAGTCAGGTTGTTGCAGTATTTGTGGCATATGGCAAGACTGAAAGTGATCTTAAAAACATACGTTATGTCAGCTCCTCAACTGTGATACAGAACTCCTGCCCAACACGTGCCCTTCACTTCCCTTGGAGAACTGCCACTAAGAATCACACTAGTCCCTCATGCTTTCTTTTGGAAACTCATTACTCGATGTTACTGACATTCAAGGACAAAAGCTCAAGTTCTACTTCTGTGGGACAAGGGACATCCAGGATTCAGGGTGAGATAATCTGGACGGGTTCAGGGCATCCCTTGAGCACAGTGGCTTCCTGAAGAGCTGTACTTTAGGAAATACAGTAATTATACTGCAGAATAACCCATAGTGTGAACATATTTTCAGTTAAAAAAATGGAAACACTGTGCACAGTCTCCCACCATGCCAACACCAACTGAAAATCCTAAAGAACATGGAAAAGTCTGGGCTTAAGTAAAACAAGCCAAGTGTTTAATATCTACAGATTTGTCCCTAACACATGGTCGAGTCCTTTACTGCCTGTTCAACTTAATTCCTAACTGTACGGCAGGGACAAAACAGGGCAAGAGAGAAAGCAAATCTGGCCTGTACAAGAATGTACCTTGAGGCTACAGAACAGATATTCCAATACAGATCTCCCAGAACCACCTTTTGCCTCCAAGGAGGATGTGTGGCCAAAGCTGTAAATTTCTTTGCAAAAGATATTTTAAGAATGATAGAAGTGATAGAATGAAAGATGATAACAGAACCAAAGAAAAGGAACATTCCCCCTCACATTCAAGAATGCCTGGGACAAGCAAGCTTCCTCAGGCTGTACAGGTAATTTCCAATGCACCCCAGGCACTTCTTTATACTAAACACATCCACGTGAAGTGTGAAAACGCCTGCCAGTGGAAGCTCAGCTTGTTCTCCACTGTTGTCATTACTGCTCTGTTGACAAGAGCATATTTTTGCATTGTAAAGACCTCAAATTAGAATACTCCACTTAGTAGTTGAGTTCTATGAAAATACAGTTGAATGTTGGTGCTCTTCTGAACTGAAGAGGAAAATACTATCAAAATCTTTACATCTGTATCTGTGTGTGTGTATATCTACATTGCTCCATCATTTATCTATCAATGTCATACAATAGTGAAGTGTCCATGCACTTGTGCACATGCAGATAGGAAAAATGCAATGTTTGTTTCACCTAGGAGTAACCAGGAGGGTTCACTGTGTAACCGAGGAGTAACTAGGAAGGCACAACTGTGTTAAAACACACCAGCTTGGAAAGCAGCATTTGTATGTGACTAAAAAAATTGAATGTGCTTTGGTTATTTTTTTGATAATGCAAATTGGCATAGCCATCAAATTGAGATAATTATTGTCTCTTTTCCAACTGTGTGCTTAATTAAGAAGACCCAGTAAGGCTTAATTAGCAAAAAAGTAATTGTTAAAATCAGGTTTAGCTGCTCAGAGATTACAAAAATTGAAAATTACATGTTCTGTGGAGATACTATTAATTTTTTGAGACACCAATTTAAATTTTGTATCACAATAAGCTTAACACATGAGAATAATTTACAGCACATGGATGCTGTGGAATCACAGTTCAAGTATTAGATTTGCACTGATACCTCAATGCCTTGGCAATGGTGTTTAGAAGCATTCAGCTGACAATTTTTTCTTCGAGTTCACTTCTCCTGTTTTTAATCAGAGTAATGGAAGTCCTCTTTAAACAAACTAGACATTCACCAGAGAATTTATGGACTATCAAAGCATATGAACAAGTCTAATTACCATCATATTTGATGAGACAAACAATTTCATCAGTTGACATCACAATAAACAAGTCACCATTTTCCTGGTAGATTTTTTTTCCCCCAGGGCATTAGGAGTTTTCTCATGGGGTAGGTCTCGTGGGACCTTAGCAATTTTCACTTCCCTTTTCAAAATCATAAAAACCACCTACTAAAAATCTCTGAAACAAAATGCTGACACCAGCTCCCCACCTCCAGGTGAAGTTTCCTAATGGGACACATTATCTTACATATTATCAGCATCTCTTCAGCATTGTCCACCCCTCAGATTTCATGTGGCTTGTTCCTATTTAGATTCATGACCTTTTGGGGGCGATTTATTTTCTGCTACATTCTAGGATTTCTAGAAGCAGCACTGATTCAGCAACTTGTTTTATTTCCAGCAGAGGCTCACAACGTTCGTGCACTCACAGAAGGCACAAGAGCTATAGTTCAATGTCCTGGAAGATTCTCCATTAAGTTATCACAGCAGTCCTAAGAACTTTTATGAAACCACCTTTGTTTACTGCACATAGAAAGTGAAGTTTTCAGTCTTTTCCAAAATAGTTTTCTTAACTTTTGCTCTTCTAACTCTGGGAAGAAAGACCATCAAGTATTATGCAGTTCTGACATCACCCACTAAGTTAAAACTTGAAAGGCTTTTCAAGCATTTGAAGTACTTTTTGCAGGAAGACCTGACTACTGCCTGACCACAGGACCAACATCTGCTTCACCTTCATCTGAAGCATCACTCAGGTTGCTATTCCTGTGAGTGACACCATCATGCCTGAGAAGTGATCTTTCCGTTCCTTTTCGTCTTGCTTTGATGTCTGTCAAAGTATTCAGTGTCTTCAAGTGCCATTGTTCTGACAAGCAGACCCTCCCAGCAGACTTGTACTATATCCTGTGACTCCCAGAACTGCTATTATTTGAGCTGGTGTCAGATTGATTTTCTTTCTGTTCATGATAGTGCTATGATCTTGCAGGGTTGAAATTACTGCTGATTTATGCCTTGATGCAACCCCTGGAGAACTGGCTTGTATCAGCATGTCACCTATGAAAAGGTACATTTGAATCCTTTGAGATCTTTTTTAGTGGAACCTTTGTTCTCATTTCAATAGAGAATCCTTTGTAATGAATGTTTGCTAGAAATTTCTCCTGCAAGTACCAAGAGTCTTCTGTAGTGCAAACTGGAAGTACATTATGCATCCATCCATTTTCACCACTCTGTGAAGCCTTCTTGGCAGAGATTATTTTAAGTTGTCCATCCAAAACTTCACTGTTTTTGCAAATTGATTATACCATTTTCTTTAGTGCTCTACAAAGAACGGGGATATTTCCCAGCTGTATTCCCAAAGGCTCAGCTACATCTGGGAATGTAACAGACTACAAATGTACAAACATGCCTCTGGTGTGTTTGTGGAAGACTACTGCCTTTTATGCCCAGGTCCTCTTTTATTTAGACTTTAGAACAGCAAAGATGCTGACTGTTTAAGCATTGTTCACATTTTTACATAGTCTGCCTATTAGCATCACGGTTCTTGCACTCTCACTTCAAGGTGCTTCTTGACTACATCTTTGTGAGCTATTTTCCCCCCAAAATAGGGAAATAGTATCTTCTGTAGAAATACACTAGCAGGGAGGCAATGATTTTACATTTAAACAATTCTAACATGGTATACTGCAGTTGAAATCATCTTCTTGCTCTTACCATCAGTCTCTGAAATACTGGTTTTCATTTTTTTTACTGTTGGTAGAGCTATTTGCCCACACCTTCTTGCAGTGTAAGTGCTTGTGGTACAGATACTGTCCCTTTTCCTAGTTCAGGCTGCACTATCCCCAAAATCCTTCTCAAGAGGGGCTGAAGTAGGCAGTTTCTTTTTGGAAGCTGGTATTCTGCAATATCCAATTCCAGTTCAAAAGCAAATGGGACTGCAGCTGCTTCTTCCCACTAAGCAAGGAACCAAACAGAGGTGTGCAAAAATCCAGAGGTCCTATTCTTCTGTTTGGGTGTGGGCAGGAAGAGGAACCTTTAGAAAGGAATCAATAACCTCTGACCAGTGACTGCCAAGGGAGAACAGCATGGGTACACAAAACAGGAAAAATTAAACCACCCAACACTTCCGTTTTTTTCAATTAAGTGCTCAAAATCCTCAGCTACTAAAGCTCTTCTGTATCAAATATATTACTACCACTACCACCACCTCCCTTGGCAAGAGCACAGTCTCCTTAACACCTGCACAATGACTCCCTTTAGCTCAGCTCCCTCTCTTCAGCTGAGAAATCACAGCAAGGAGAGAGGGAAGGATGAAACTGAAATGTGACTCTTGTCTGTTGCTTTTATGTATGTGCACACATACAGGCACACATATCTAGCTATACTAGCTGCAGTTAAAACATAGAATCATTATCCTTGTGGGTAACCATTTTGCCTCTGCTAATTCTATTTACATTGGGAGCACTGTAGTGGATGTTTAATGTGGAGCTGTGTTTCTCTCATGAGCAAGGAAAATGTCACTTTCCTTTCCCAAAGCACCAAAAGACTCCTTTTACTGTCACAGAACACAATTATATGTTAGAGCTCTGCTGTCTCCTTCCAGCCAACAAGGCAAGAAAACGACCTTTCTTTAACCTATGGCTGAATTGCATTATGTTTGGTTCAGTGGATATCCTTTTTTATATTCTCCCATATCAAACACATCCATACTGAGGTTATGAAATGGGCACCTGCCTTTCACATCTGCCAGTGATTTCATTTTTTCCAAAAACTTGCTTTCAGTTGAGGAGGGATGTTAACTCTCCTCTCCCATTTCATATCCTAGTTTGCAACATTTGTAAATACCCAAAAACACTCAAAGCTGCAAGGGCACTCTGCCAGCACAATTTGGTTATTGGCTGCTGCATTTTGCCCCACGACATGATCCCGTAAAAGGTCAGGAATAAATCTGCCACCCACAGTCACTCTGTGTGTGCCACACTGTGACCCTGTGCAGAGAATGACAGCGCCCTGAAACAGCCCCTGTATTTCTTCCCCATCCTGTGAAGCAACCTGCATTTCATTTATGGGCAGGCTGGTAATGAAAGGAGAGATTCCCAGCACAGGCATCTCAGCTGTGCTTTGCTTTATATGCACAAGGTGCTGGGGGAAGCAGGAAAATGCAGCTGTGACATTAATGAAGTAAGCCAGGGCTGATCTGCACAAGAGAGCAAGTCAGCAGGGCAGGATTTGTGAACATGATGCTGAATGATAAACATCATTCTGAAGAAAATTGTGCCATAGAGCTTCACAGAGTATTTTGTAGATTTGCAAAATTAAGAAAGTTCAGAGATAAGAAGAAGACCATGAAAATCATTGCTTACACATATTGCAAGTAGCCACCTAAATAATCTCCCCTAGAAAACATTTGGTGTCACTGCTGATCTGGAGGCAATTCTAAATACACATTTCAGTGCCTTTAGGTGTAGAGGAGTTCCAAGGTTCAGCAATTTGTTATGTGACAAGGTTTGTGTCAACTGTTATTAAAGATGACTCATATTAATGTAACTGCTCTAAGAAGAGAAGTTGTGTAGCCTAAGGATACCTCCCTAAATGCCAGCATTTTACCAGCACTCTGTTGGAAGTGCAGACATGCACCAGAGACAGGCTGGAAACACACATTAACCTTGTGAAGATCATCCTTCTCTTAAAAGCTTGTGTCTGATTTTCTGCTATTACATTACACTGAAAATGGAAAGTACCAAACATTCAAAACAAAATGAAAGCCATTTCTCGTTCTGTAGTTAAAGAAATCTCTGTGCACAAAGATCAGTTTAAGACTTTTTTGGAATTCACTGCGAAGGATCTCTATTAAAAAAGACATTAAATATATCTGCACTAATTCCTCTGAAGCAGACCAAATAAAATACAGCTTCATGTGCACCTACAGCAGCCTGTGAAATTAAGGAACAAAAGTGCACTGCTCAAGATGAAACAAATAAAAACCCCCTGCCGCCCAACTAACCACAACAAAAACCCACCACCAAACCAAACGAAAGAGTTTTAAACTCAGCATACTTTTTACCTCCTAGAAAAACCAGAAATTTCTTACACACATAGAACCTCCTTCTATTTTTATATCATATCCTTATAGAGTTACAAGGAACTCAAATCTGTAGTCTGAACTATAAACACTACCAGGAAATTTGATACCAAAAATTATCAACAAAAGGCCTATTCCTCATTTCAGCTCCAACAATCCCCAAACATTATTAATAGACTTTCAGCTGTTTTCATCAGGATTGAAGACCTGATCACAGTGAAATAAAAAATCCAACTCTTGTTCCCTCTCCTACACATAATTCTTACAACAGTCAGCCTTGAATTCCACGTGGTGAGGCTGCTGCCAGACAGCCAGGGGTAGGAATGAAGTGGCCCTGGTTCCTGCAGGGTTCTGATCAGATCTGGTCACAGGGTGGCATCCCAGCTGGGGCACTGGATGGGGGAAACAGCCATCAGTGCCTTCAGCTGATCCATTCCCATTTGAGGGTCACTGGATGACCATGACAGAACAAGCATCATTCAAAAAAAAAAAAAGAAAAAAAAAAAGAAAAAGGAGAACTTGGTACTGGAAATCTCTGAATACTTGGAGGAAGGAAAAAAATATCATCAGTAGACTAAGAGAAAAGAGAATTAATTTCAATTTCATTTTTGTGGTTAATGAATATATATATTAAAAAAAAACTATTAAAACCAACCAAAAATATTAAGCTATCAGTACACCAAGTTTTGTGTAATATATTAGTGTAAGATATTTTTTGTCATATATTTATGTAAGATATTGTAGTCTAGTAATTCAATTACACCACTCAATTCCTTTAAATAAATTCAAGGATGGACACACACAGAACCAGACCAAGAATTCCAGGGCTCACCAGAATGATTTGAGGTGCTACTACATTCAATACCATGATGGCCAGTGGGCTATCTCTGCCAGAACACCACAGGAGTATTTCTATTTTCATTTCTCCCAGTTTAATTATCACCTTAAAAAAACTGCTTTGCCTTTAATTCCTGACACATTTATTATTCTTCAACACCTTTATTTCAATTGATCCCCAAGGTCAGTTCCACAGCCCAGGCTCTTTTTTCTTACTCAAATGCTACATTTGAAAAGCAGCTCTCAACAACACATCCAGAACGTGACTCTCTGTGAAAGCTCCTCGTTTAACACCTGCAGATGCAGAGATCCAAGCACGGTTTCCCTGCAGCCCTTGTGAAACTTTTCTTGTCAAGTGAAGTCCTGCAAAATCTTGTAAAGTACAAAGGTCTTTTGTTCTTTAAAGTGACAGTCCTAAATCTCCTGCTTAAACAGAGTGTCCAGGATGCTGCTAGGTGTTCACAGCATTGCAACACCAGTAGCCCAGCAAAGCCAAGAAATGAACAAATAAACTGCTTCTACTTTAGTGGGGAACAAGAGGATTTTTTTATACATTAAAGAGAAAACACCAACTGCAGCTGCACTAACCAGACATCACCTTGGTGTAGGGATGTTGTCTTAGAGTCTGTAATGTGAATGCTGCCTTAGAGTTTTGTAATTTACTTTGGAAAAATTAGCTCATTAAGATTAAAATACTTAAAAGCTACAGAATTAAGGTCATCCTGAATATTATCCTCTTAAATGTTTTAACGTGAATTCTGAGCAAATCGAGTGAAACTGCTGGAGCTGCAATCCTCACCACCTCATTGACTTTAAAAATTAGAAATATTTTTCTGGTTTTTTTGGTTTTTTTTTTAATTATTTTCTGGGGTGGGAACACACATTCTTCTAAATCTGAATTACTTCTAAAAATTTACATACATTCCTTTAAATCTCAATGGGAGCTGCATGGATACACAGTAGCATAAATGAGTTTAAACACAAACTTTGTGGATTTAGCAATGTAATCTGGCGATTCCTGCTCTGCAGTTCAAATAAGAGAGCCATTACACTGGGAGAGAAACACTGAAAAAGAAAGTCTTATTAGCAGCTTGAGAAGGTCCATTTTACAACCACAGATGTTTTCAGGCTAAACTACTTCAATAACTTGGCTTTAAATCAACTTAAGCCGTATTACAGTTCAGAAGTAATTCAGATAACAAACTGTATTAGGTGAGTTTGGAATTAAAAATCCTTCTTTATCCACTCAGTAGAATGAAAGCAAGAGACCAGTGAATACTTTAGTGAAAGTGCACGGCACACAAAATGTTAAAAAGTGATTTAGGTTTTCATGACTTTTTCTCATTAACATTCAAATATTGGTGCACACTGATCACAAATTAATCAGTTGACCAAAACACCAGGTAAATTTATCTCCCTGATGAGTTTAAACATAAAAGAAAACATGAGGAATTGAATTCTTATGCCATAAATATCTTGGCTGAATTTGGAATGGAATCAACATTATTATATTTACTGAACACTAAAGACTTAAATTAATGAGTACCATGTGTTTATCTACCAAATTTCAACTTGCTAATCTAGTCTGATCACCCTTTTCCAAGTCAAATGGTTATAAGAAATGCTCAATGAATGTTTAATAATGATCAAATGACTTTTTACAGCAAAACAAACAACCCAAACTTAACACAGAATACATTTTCAGTAGCACATGAAAATAGAAAACAGATTTGCCAGATACACTGGTGATCATAATAAAAAGTAACCCAAGAGGATAAAAGTGAGCATTCCCTGACAATGACAGGGCAAGAAAGCAACACATTTAGTGATCTGTGTAGCTGAATTTAAAATATTCTATTGGATTTTAGCTAATGGATACTAATAGTCATATAAAAATAATTATTAAAATGCAATAATAAACATATTTCTGAAAAGTTATCTGAAACATGAAGCACTCATGTAAAAAGTGAAGCATTCTGCCTGTGAGACTTATCCTGCTCAGAAAACATGGACTGACTGAGAAAAAGTCTGAGTAATGATGGCAAAATAAGAAATTTCACTGCCAATTTCCACTGACAGGGTCAGCAACATTAAGATATTGGTACTGCACAGCCTGTACCATGGTCCTTTTTATCAGGTCCATATTTTCCCAAAAACACAACTGAAGAAAGAATGAACATTACTCCTGACTGTCAGGTTTTTCAGTTCAGCATCCAGACCTTTATATCCCCAACCCATGAAAGATTATTTCTGATTGAGCCACATTAAGCAGTGAACTCCACAGCGAGTTTAGATTTTGTAATTCCAAGTTCTTTTAGCAGGATTAGGTTGATCTCAGCAGAGATGCACAGATTCCTGGGAAGTTAAGGTCTCCCAGATTTAAAATAAATAAATAAAGGAGTCCAAGTTAATAACCAAAACCAGCCTAATCAGATTAAGGTTGTGAACTCTGGACTAACCATAGCGTTTTCCAGCAGCTTGGTGTGCTTAATCCACAAGTGGATAACTCAATACAAAGCATTTCTATCAAATATTTCCTTCCCAAACACTAAACCTATCATTTTGGTAAAGGAAAAAAAATCTCTGCTAAATCTAATGCGGTGTTTAACCAAGACCTTTAAGCGAGTGATCAAGGCTGCATTTAAAAATAACATTATTGCCCATCAAACATTTCTTCCCATATTATCTATTCCTGGAATTACTTTTTATGAAACATTTTCAAGAAAATATTCAATATATTTCAAGCAAATATGCCTTCTCATTTATCTCTACTGATAGTAACAGGACTAAATAGCACAGAGCCATTTCAAAGCACCACTTCACTAGAAGTGGCTTGGTTCCCATCAAGTGTGGTGTAACTGCCTTATTAGCAAAGGTCATCCTCACAGTCCAATATTATCTGGTACATTTTCCTTGTCAGTTAGGCTTGGATGAACACACACAGTGAACAGATTGAACAAGTTGTGCAGATGTTTCCTATCAACTCCTGACAAATGAGAGATAGCTAAGGACATATTCTTCACAACTACAAGGAGAAATTAGAAGTCTGACATGGAATTGAACTTAGCTTGCAGCTAAGGAAGTGCACTTTCCTTTCACAAGTAATAAATAAGCCATTAATACATGGCATTTGCCATAAAGTATCAGAGCCACCTAAACAGTCCAAACTAAACTATCTATTTTGCAATAAATGCATAAACTACAGATCCTTGAATTTTTAAGTACGAATCTTTTCTAAGATCATGATCCCTGTTTGGCTTTCTACACCTCTGAATAATCTCTCATATTCCTGTTGCTTTACTTCCACATGCAGCTTAACATGCTGTGTCTTCTGGTTTACCCCCAGCCAAACTGAATGTTTGGAACATGGGGCAATGTTCCAAATTTCAGCCCTCAGAGTCTGTAATAGAGGGTGATTTCTATTCCTGCTTGATCTGAGTCACAGCATTGTTAGGGCTGGAAAAAGCTCTCAGATCACCCAGTCCATCCATTAACCCAGCACTGACACATTCACCATTAAACCACCTCCCCAAATGCCACACCTACACATTTTTGGAACACTCCTAAGGACTGTGATTCAGTAATTTCAGTTAAGAATTTTTCCTGATATCCAATTTAAATCTTCCCAGTTGCCACCTCAGGCCTCCTGGCCCCTTCCTTGTGGGTGAAGGAACCAAACCCCAGGTGGCTGCACCCTGCTGCCAGGCAGTGCAGAGAGCAGTGAGGTTTTCTCTGAGCTGCTTTTCTCCAGGCTCAGTCCCCGCAGCTCCCTCAGCTGCTCCTCACCAGACTGTGCTCAGACCCTTCCCCAGTTCCAGTGTCCTTCTCTGGACACTTGAGGGAAAAAAGAGTGACAGGAACCCTTCTGCACTAGCCCCAGGATTTACCTCAGCCCTCTGCAGACAACACTCTCAGCCAGGACACCCCAGGCTGGATTAATCTGCAACAAAGCAATATGCAGGAAATTAAATTGTGTTTGTCATGGAAGATAAAACATGATCATCCATTTTACTGCACACCTCCAGAATATGAGAGTTTATCCAAGAGCTAACACTGATAAATACAGAAAAGAACCCTAATTTAGAACAAATGTTGATTGCTTGAAAGAATGACACACAATGGAACACATGTATATGTGACTTTACAGCTATGCAAACAATATTTCATTAGTCAATGTTTTCCCCAACTATAAAGCAGCATTCACATTTATCCATCAGTTTTTTATGGAAATACTCTGAACATATATTGGACGACTTTGAATTCATTTTCACTTGTCTTCTAAGACAAGAACAAACCCATTTTTCTTCATAACAAAACAGTTGTCTAAACAACAAACTGCAAACTAGACAGCTTTTTATTCTCCAATAATATTCATATTTCACCACAAGTAACAGATTTAATGCCAATGAGCATATGGCTAATTTCTAAATAAAAGTGTATCACCTCTCCAGTACAATCAATAGGGAGCTCCTTGATTCCCAGCACATTTTTGAAGAACAGTTGAAGCAGTCGCACTTGTATAAATATTGCCTTAATTTTCCACCGTTCATTCTATCCCCATGAAAATTAGAGATAAACTTGAAATGTGCAGACCAGGCTCACTCACTCCGTTCATCAAAGGACTGCCACTGACAATGGGATCATACATCTAAGTCATACAAAAGCATCAGCAGCTTTAGATTCCTTTGATAACATTTATCCTTTGTTGGTTTCTGAAGAGCACCCATTACTTTGTAACACCATGGCATTATCAAAGCCTCTAAGACCTATTCTACCACAAATAATACACATTGCTCATGCCAGTCTCATCAGAAGGAGGAGACCTTCGCTGTGTTTGGAAAAATACATTATAAACATCTACATGAAGTTTAAATTTCTATCAATAGGTGGCAACACTGCTATGTGGAACATATCAAGCACACGTTTAAGTACGTGCACGTGCCCAGACAATTCCTATACCCCTCTAGCTCATTTTGCCCATGTTGCCTCATTTTGTTTTAAATGTCACCTGACACCATTTTCCAGTAAGGTAAAACCTTATTTAGTCTGTGTGCTTTTTATAGAACGTGTATGGATTAACAGGATATTTAAACCATTTTAGTAATTCTGCCTGACAGACTGCAAACTGTGCTAGTTGGATTAGGAGGTTACTATGCACATTTAGTGCATGATCAATATGATACCATAGGGGACCAGCAGGTTCTTCAGGAACACTGAGGAGTTGCTCTGGCCCCTTCTGAGGCCCACACGGCTGCCAGGGCACTTAAGAGAATTTTAGGGCTGTTGAACCTTTTGCTTGTTTGTCATCACAAACTAATTTTATATTGCAAGGTGCAGCAGAAGAATTCCAACGTTTTCAACATGAAACTTTAGGCACGGTCATGTGTTTAGTGTGCCTTATGCTGAGCCTCGCATCCCAAGCGCCCTGGGCACGTGCAGGGGAAACAAGGGTTCTGGGTGGAGATTCCAAATTGCTGCTTCACAGAAGCTTCACACAGCTCAAAGCACAATGGAATAACTAATTCACTTTCCAAATATGTTTTTTTAAGCTTCTATCACACCCAACAAGAATAGCTCTAGAAGTCCTAGTGCTACTAAACTTACATTTCTATATATGCTGTTAGTCTACAGAGAAAAGCAAAACCTTCAAAGAGGCAGGATTATACAATGAGATAGCGGCTCAAAACACACAGACAGACTTTTGTTATTTTCTGAAGTACATTCATCTCCATTTTCAGCAGGAGCTTTTTTTCTTAAACTAAAGAAAAATCCAACTGTGTATTCCCAACTGATAAGCAATGAATTTGGGTGTCCATGCAATACGAAAGCTGTAGGAATTTTGATAAAAGCCTCTTTCTGGTGGGTGACAAAAAGGCATCAAAATGGTTATGTTGGACAATATCTCAGGTACCATGGTTACAGCTGCCCAGAGAAGGCTTCCTGTGTTACCTCTCTTTGGATGTTCCATGAATTTTCAGTTTAACAGCAATGTCACATGCTGGGTAGGGTTCAGATATCATAAAAGCAATTTACAGATTACTTGGATAACATTCAAAGTGATATCATCATTTAAACTATTCCAAGTGTTTTGAGGAGAGTTAAAAGTCAGTCAGGACTAATATTTAAAAACTGCACAAACTCTTTGATAAATTTACACACAAACACTGTTGTGTCTCAATACACACACACTGCACAGTTATTCTTAGCAGAAGCACCATCTTTGCAGTGCCACCAAACTTCCATGAACAGCAGTTTCTGTTCTGTATTCTGAGAAGTCAATAAACAAACTGAATATATATTTTTATTGACAGTACAATGTAACCATCTCCAGGTTAAACAAACTGAACTCAAAACATGCATATGGTCATGTGGCAGCAATAGCTGGATTTAAACCAGCAGCCATCATTTATCTTGTCAGCTCCATTTCCAGCTGGTGGGAAATAATTTGGTTTATTAAGAAAAACAACAAACCAAGCACTTCCAGATTTAAATTTTTCCTCCCCCACGCCCCGCTTTTTCCTTATTCACTTGTTTTTTAAACATGGCTATCCATGATGCACATCCTGAGATGGCAGCGTTTCAATAACAGTAAATCAGGCTGCTGTGCTTACTGAAGTTATTTTCATGTTTGCAGATGATGAAAAATGATGTCTCTAGGACTGCAATCCACACTACTTTGCAAAGGCAAACACATAGGCTTGGTACTGCAGTAAGCTTTGGGAAAATACATTTGTCACAGGGAAACCATGGGATTTCTTGCAGTCAGAAAGGCTGCAAAATTCCTCCTATTCCTTGTGGAATCAATTCAGATTTATACAGTTTTAGGCTGGCCATTTGTTTATTTCCTGCCTCCTGGGCAAAACACTGTGCCAAGAAATCAGTATGCAGAATGAGACTCATGTACATTTTCCTCACATAGACATATTTGTGTTCTGCTCATGTATCTCACCCTCACAGTATAGGCAGATCAACATATCTATTTACACCTTGCCAGAGAGCCGTTAGTGGTGATTTAGGAAAAACATGTAGTAACTACTTATTAAGGTAACCCTAACAGGTTTATCATTCATGAAAGCCTACTAAATTTACCATATGTTTAGAAGTATTTACCCCTCCCTCTCTGTTTTATTTCTTGCCTGCAGAGTAAGAATTATCATAATCCAATGATAAAAAAAGATTGCCAGTATCTATGCAGGAATGCTCAAAAAATTACATGTAATTCACCAGTGTCATAGATCAAATAAAAATACTCCCATGGACAAAATCTTCACAGAGAAAGAACTACATACATGTGCTGACTGTAATCTGGTCACTCTTTTACAGAAGAATCTGAAGTTGAAGTGTGCTAGAAACCTACACAATGTCTCACATGCTAGCTGCTGCTTTTAGTTACCTGCAAATGTACAAAATATTGTACCATTAGACAGCTCTTTATAGGCAATGCACCTGAAGATGCTCGTTATCCTGGGAACAAAAATGGCAGTAATTTACACTCCAAAAAAAAAAATTCCCAAAAGGCAGCAAAGCTCAGAAGATTAGAGGGTTTTTTGTCCAGAGCATTCCAGGAACTCATCAGATCCACTGTCTCCATTTCTGCTGGTGGCCCACACATTTTTGGTCGGGGGGAGAAGATGGGCAAAACAATTCTGCAAGTCTGCTGTTGATTTTATAGACAGGGAAGTTGTTAGGTAGTTCAGAACTGTAAAACTCCCTAACAGAATTTGGCTTACCAAACATCCTTAGAGGGGAAAATCCTGATTTGCATTGCCATTTTTAGGCTGACCTAATAAAGAGAAAAACTGAACTTTCGTCAACTGTACCATATTATGAAGTGAAGAACTTTCTCCCAAGGGGAAGCCCTGGCAAAACAATTCTAGTAAACACATCTTGGCCACACTGAAAAACGTAAAATCTGTTTTCCTCCAAAAGCCTCTCCATACACCTCAGAAATGCTTTAATCTTCACTGAGGCACAGCCCTCTCCAACTGGAAAGGCAGTTTTACTCAACAGTGGCTAGAAACACCTCCCTCCACTTCAAAGTAAAGAGGAAGGAAAACATACCCAGTAAGTTAACTTAGTTTACGCTAAATATATTAATGCTGCAGAAACCAAGAAGTGTGTTTTCTGAACACTTCTAATAAAGAGTGTGACACAGACAATGATCATGTAAAATACACAGAAGTCCTAAAATATGCATATAACACTCACAATGTGTATGTGCAAAGGTAGGCTTAGAGGATAGGTCTGGAAATAGAACATTAATTATACCTTGAACAGAAATAGCAGTGTGAAGTATAATCATCCTAAAATAACACATCCTGGGGGGTTGGGGAAAGGAACAGAATTACTCTATAGAAACGAGTATATCTTGCAACAGCACACAGTATTTCCAGTGCTAACTCCAGTATAATTCCTTACAAAAATGCCATCAACAATCCTGCTATAGTAACTCCCCGGAGTTACAGGATGTGGCAGCTCAGTTTTTGCAGAGACAAATCTCTTGAGGGGAAGGGAGAGCAGGGGGTATTGAAAAAAAGGAAAAGCAGTATTTCTTTGCAGTTTCTAATCTGCTGAAGTGATTCCATCCTGATGTAACTGACTTGCCCTCTTAGTCCTTTTCAATTTGATTAGGATAGCAAGGTCTGCTTTTACATGGTGTTTAGAAATAATCACAGCTAGAGTTCGTTTGATGCACCTTGCATGCCAGATTGTCAAAGGCACTAAAAGTTAATTGATAATAAAGATAATATCACTGCCTTACATTTATATGGCCCCTTTCCCACAGAAGGATCCCAGAGGCACTGTTGACTTACAGGTACCACCAGACTGGAAATGTGATTGCTGCTTGCTGCCATAGAGCAAAAGAGCTACAACAGAGCCTGCAACATGAAATCACCACCCATAAGTTCAGAATTCTCCTCTATTCACTCTCCCCACCCAGACAGCTTTGGTCCTAGTTAACAACCAGCTTGATTTAGACAAGTAAAAGTCAGACTTAACATTCAACCCTTTTTCTATCCATCCATTCTCGTTGTTGGCTGGAAAAAGAATCCAGGTTTGAAAGATGCTCCAGTTCTGCCTCACCATAATTTAAATATCACCAAGGTGCTCTGAAGCACACATACTGAGATGAGGAAATGTTGAGGCACCAGAGTGACAGCCTGGCCTGGCTTTCACAGCACCTGGCTGAATTAAAGGCTGCCCCGAGCTCTCACCATGGCGGTGTCTGGAGAGGATGGCACAGCCACAGCACCTCAGCTCCCTCCCAGCTCAACCTGTCCTCGTGCAGTGCAGAGCTGCAGCTCAACTCCACTGATCACAAAAAATGTGAAAAAGCTTCTCAAAAGCACAGAACCCCTCCACACACGAGAAAAAAAAAAAAAAGTTCCAGATCATCTGAACACGATCAATACATCTTTGAGCTGATGGAAGGGTAATGACTGCCCGCCTCTCATGACTGGAATCATCACTGCCTCAGATGGGAGCAGGGGCAAACCTCCTCTCTCTCGTTTTTCAGGACAAGCTGAAAATGGAGACAGTATCAATGCATTCTGAAGGTTTCTAACTAGCGCCTGACAGCAGTCTGCTACCCAGAAAGCAGAAGGGTAGCCACAGCCTGATGGCCAGCATTCTCCTAGACCCCAGTAAGGTCAAGATTCTGCTCAGGGCATGAAGGAAGAAATAGCCTCAACAGCACTGATGCACAACTCTCTCTCCAGTGATGAATAGTAAGCAGACATCTGTGCCCATCCTCCTAGACTCCCCTACAGCATTTAGCATTGTGGATCAGAGAGATGGCAAGGATCCAAAGAACTGTACTGAAGTCATTTAAGTCCTTTTTGAAGGCACACACAGAAAGTAGGGATGCAAAAGGCAATCTCAGCAGTGCAAACCTCTCCTCAGAGGACTGACAAAAACACAGTCTCTCCATTTGTATTCACAACAATATAGACTCAAGCAACAACAGACAAATGGCATTGAAGCCAAAGTGCTACTTATCTCATGTAAGCATAAAGACATCCCAACCCCCGAGTTTAGTAATATTTACCTGAAATCAAAACTAGAGACTGAACGTGAACCCAGGCTTAGGCAAAGAGGAAACACTGAAGAATGAGCAAACATCAGCCCTACAGCTGAGGGCAAATTTCAGCCACAGGCATTGATTCTTGGCCAATGCCAAGAGCATTCACAGCTTCTGCATTCTTCAGGATTTCTTATTACCAGTGGGGACGAGCTTAAAGGGGTGTTTCTGGTTCTCTTAGTCTCATCACTTAGCAACAATAGTGTATGTTCTATAGATCACTAAAGCCAGTCTAATTTCAGACAGGGTAGGAAACCTTCTAGGATGAACACCAGAAAAGTCAGCACCTATTAAATTAAAATTACTATTAAAAAAACCCCAAACCCTTCAGGTTTTGAATGCCATGTGGATGTCTTATCTGGTGCAATCAGATAAGTGAGAATTGTCATTTATTGATATACTGGACTATTAATCATTACAAGCTGATTCACTTCTCCATTGAGCCATAAACTTGACACAAGATTCCCAAAAAGCAACTAAGAAGTTAAATGAAAGTTTAGACTATACATCTAACAGATGATGTCAGATTTCCATCCAGATCTGAATTTCATAGCTCATAACTGTCTCTTTTGCAAACCAAGATACAGAATGTGAATCACACACTTACTCTCATTTAGAACATCTATAACGAACAAAGTAAATGAAATATCTCTTGGGATCTTAAGCAAAAAAATGTTGAAAGGCTCAGCTTCAGCTTAGAAGTCTGTTATCGCCTGTGCTGTGTTATACGCAAACATTGAATGCTTTGGCAAATTCATTTCCCTGCAAAGAATTATGCATGAACTGCTTTAACCCCTTCCCCCCTGCTAGGGGCAGCCCAGACGATGCTCTCAGACTGATCAGTCACTGAGCTCAGCCCTGTTCCAGTCATGCTCACAGCTCAGTCTGTCACATCACTGAGCACGAGCACCTCCATGGGCTGGCTTCTGTTTTCAGTGAGCAAAATGCCTGATAGCAAACTTTTCAGCAACAATGACTAACATTACCTCTTTTGGTATTAATCCTTTTCAAAAAGCTTCTCTGATCTATTACAAATGTATACCCTCTTTTTTTTTTTTTTCTTTCTGTGTCTATTACCACAAGGGAAACTCTAAGTCATTTCTCTCTCACTGATCCTTTAAGAGCCTGTGGCCACTGCTGATCTGTATTAATTGCTACTGAGAATTCAAAATCTGCATCTTCAAAACAGGCCAGAATAGCTCTCTTCATCATTATGTCAACTGCAGTAACATTTTACCATAGAAACCCTGAGCACGATGAGGCTGGAGCCTTCTGTGAGTTCAGAGTACAAAATTATTTCTGGTGAATTACAGTTACAAAACAATTCAGGGTTCTTTCCTTAAGAAAGTAATTTCAATAAGCTCTTCACTCTTTTCAGTTTCTTCTAAGAATATCTGAACCCACTACAGTTTGTCAATCTAGAACATAAATTTTTTCTTTTTGTATTCTTAATTCATTAGGCTTATTATAATTTCCTCTTCTCTGAAACAGCCTTTCCAGTAAAGACCATCGAAATCTGCCCAAACCTGCATTCCAAACCAGATATACAACAGGCATACTCAAGTACTGAGTTCACTGGGATTAAACAAAATAAGAACAAATATACAGGAGTGACAGAAATAAAAGGATCTCTAAAATCTCTTATCCATTTGACATGGAACATTCAGGCATGCACAAAAAGCTAGCTTTTAGGGTTCAAATGAGAATACACTTAAAGTGCATATTTGCAGATTTTAATAGAAACTGGATTGCCAAAGAAGCTTATCAACTGTAAGAGCCCAAAGCAGGAAATTCTTGATTACATTGTTTTGTATTTACTACCAGTTTTAAGCCATGAGACACACTGTAGAGAGTAGAATCTACAGTAAGATGTGGTTGAAAAAAAGATTCACCCCTAATCTGCATAATTAGAAGGTTTGACCAATAATTCAAAGAATTTTCTGTTCAAGTTAAAAAAGGAAGATGACAAATTATGATACACAGCTATGAAAAGTTCCAAAGTAAGGTCAATGGCAAGGCTTAGAAGCTGTGCTTAGCTGAACATCAAACCTTGCTTAGCCTCTCAAGTCCGTATTTTCCAGAGAAACAAATCCTAAAATCTTCCCCTTCTTCTACTACACCAGTAAACAAAGACATATGCCAGCTACAGGTGCACAGAGCGGGCATCTGCAGCGATTTGAAGACCGTGGTGCACATCAATAACGTATTTCAGACACAAGCCAGAGAGAAATCAATGGCCTGGATGCAATTCTGAGAGCAGATTGCAACAGCCCTGCTCCATCTTTGAGTTACAAGAGGGGTCTCTTAAATCTGGCATCTCAGTGTTGAGGGCTCATGGTAAAATGTAAAAAAAAAAATAAATTCTAGCTTGTAAGTGGCACAAAGATTCTGAGAAGGTAGGTGGGGTCTAGATCTTCATCTCAAAGTTTTATGGACACATAACAGACCAGCCAGTATTCTAGGAAAAAACCAAAACATTCTGAACCCATTTATCATTATTTTAAAATAATGTCAAGGAGCTCCCTAAAACTCTTCAGCCATATGCCATCTGTGGAGTAGAGGATTCAGGTGGTAAAAAGCAAAGAAAACAACAAACAAACAAACAACTTTTTTGGGGGGGATCTGAAAGACTCTGAAAATAACACTACTTATCAACAAAAGAAAACTTCCGGGATGTTACTGTAAAAAACCCAACAAAACCAACACTCCACCAACCCCTTTATTCACTGAAAACAAAATCCTCTCTAAAGTGCTGTGTATTTCACACCGCTTCATCTAGAAATGCATCTGGGATTTTCAGGTTTTTCCTCTACCTCTTCATGCCCAGCATTCAAGTCCTGATCAGTGTGGGAGAGTTTCAATCCAGCTACTTTGATGTCTTTCAGAAGCAGGGCCAGTCTCACCCTGGCCACCCAGATCTGCTCACTCGAGAGCGTCAACTCATACCCAGCAGCCTTCACTCTTAACCATGAAGTACTAACTAGCCACGAAGTACTAATTAGCCACGACGACTGCATGCTCTAGCCCTTCATTTACTCTCTTCCTTTATTCTCTCCGTGTGGCATAAGCCACTCACATTTGGATATAAAATAAAATAATATTGCAGCATGTGAGCTGCTACATCAGTGCACACAACACTGAGGGCCTGTCACCCTCCAGGCTGTTTCCATCGAGTGCCTCCACACGGAGGGTGCTGCTTTTCTAAGCTCACTCAGAGATGCATGTCCTGGAAACAGTTCTGATCTGCTCCACCTTCATGAGTGGAATGTCCCCATTTCTTTAGCTGCCATCTTCTCTTGGTTTGTAGCAGCAATCTGAAATTTCTATGACTGTACAAAGCTAGCCTACACTTCAGACTTCTCCCTAAAATGTTCCCCTCCTAAAAAGTCAGCCTAATTAGAAAACTGATTTAAAAATCAATGTAGTATTGAGCTATTAGGTAGTCTTTAACCATAATTTTGCAGAGAGAAAAGAGAAAAGGACTGTGGAAGTCAGTTGGTGAAAAGTCATGGGGTATTTGGTTCTCTGGCAAATCTTCCTCTCCTCCTTTCTCTAAAAATATACTCTTAAAAGAATGCAGATCTTTTGTTACACATAACATGGAATTTGATGGCTCTCTGTGTCAAATCCAATAATGCATTTAGGCTAACGCATGCATATCTGCTGCAGAAATTCTGAGACTTCACCATTAGGAGAAGCCCAGAGGTGTTCCAGCCCCTGGAGCGGGGGTAGCACATCCCCTGGAACACTTAGCAGCCTCCAGTCTGTTTTTACTGACAATTTCCCTTGTGCCCAGGTTAGCTGTCTGGGCTGCTAAATGAGATCACTAGCTCAGCTGCTTTCTTACAGCTTTAGTATTGTCTGCATGGCAATGAGATTGCAAGGATAAAAATACGGATCTCGTTTCCAATCTCCTTTTGGTAAGGCCGTAATACTGCACGTATTAGAGAGTAACAGCCCTCCTAATGCTAAACTGAAAACCAAACAAGAGCCCTTCCACTCAAAATCCACAGCTTGATCTCTTCCAAAAATAGCATCAGAATTCTGGTACTGTACAAGACTACAGAAGGAAGTTTTACGTGATCAAGCAAAGGAAAGGGAATCAGGTCATCTCTTCTCAGCACCAGGACCATCCTTCCATGTGGGCGTGGAAAAGCTCTTCCATATTTCCAGCAACTAAACAGAAAATTATTCCATATTTCTACAGTGGGGCTACATCACTCCACTATTCACAGCTTCTGGATGCTGGAATTGTAAGATTCATAGAGGTGCCCATTAAAGAAACCCAAAAATGGGGTTTGGAAAGGGCAGGTGCAATCCAACACAAAGCTCAGGCAGTCATCTGCTCCTGTGACAGTTCACATGGAAGGTATCTTGGGGGTATTTTAACTGCACTAAGAACTCTGCCAATATTCTAAGCTACCTCCAAATCTTAAGAGTAAATGTTGTCCTTATATAAATTGTAGATACTGTCAATTTATTTGCTTACTGACATCTTGAGTTTAATATAACAATCCCCTTGACCCCCTGTTACCAATTACAATGGTAATAATTATACCATATATAAATAATTATATATAATTAATATTTATTTTACTCCTTTGTCAGAAAATAAAATTGTTTTGGCTAAAATTCAATAGAGAACAATTCTTCAAGTGACTTTTAACACAAAATATCCACAAATAATTCCCCTTGCCTTCCTGCTAATTCACTTACATTACACAAGTGGAGAGTTTGGATCAACTTCCCACTTTTCTTTTTAGCTGGCTGTAAAAAAATCTTATAAACAGAAAACTCCAACTCCTCCCTGCACATTAGAAGGCTGATACCCACACACAAGTTCACTGTGACAATGATGGAAGGAAGGGTGTTAGCTGGGCAGACAAGAAAGACTTAATTGAATAAAACACAGAGAAAATACGTCTCATACAATGAAGTAATTTGTCTTAATGTTTTAAATAAATGCTGCTTTTCATTCCTCCCAAACTGCATTTAAGTTATAATTATATGATTGCTGGGGATTTCATATAGCTGATTTATAGGGTGTCTCTTCCACATTTAGCTTGTGAAAAGAGTCTCTCTGCTTCCCTTTCTATCTCTCTAACCACCGACAAGGATACTCTCAAGGCATTCTCTAATTCAATCACAGTTATCCTCTGAGAAACATATAATTTTATAGGAAGACTTAAGCCATCATGCATCCCTTTTCCCCCCGTTATGAACGCATTTGTCTAAAATCTGGAATTGAATTTAAACAGGCCCGAAACAATCTTAACCCAGTAGTTTCCAAGGGTGCCATTTGACAGCTGCCAGGCCGGCACAAGCCCCGAGCTCCCTTTTGAACTCCAGGGCTCCATGGGCTAAGGAGGTGCTGCACAGAAGCCAGCACGCAGGGAGCGCCTGTGAGTAAACAAACAGTCCCCCACCTCGCCCCCTCTGCAGCTCAGCTGGGCATAAACGGACACAAACAGTCAAGGCAGTAACATCACATTCTTAGCTGCTGTACTGGATGTCATGTGCTAATTAGAATGCAAAACATAAATGTCTGAGCTAATTAATAAACAGCACTATGGTATCAAAAATGCTTCCCCATCATAGAGATCTTTCCAGGCACAGAAATCTTGGTTAGTGACAATCAGAAAGCCTTCTGTATGTTTCCTTTCCTAAGGGAGTGGTATCATGCTGACTGCAGTGAAAAACTGAAGAGATACTGAATGGATAATTCCCTCTCAGCTCAATTTCTCACACTCTTCACAGCAAAGGGAAGCCTAACTAGTGCTAGTAACTACCTCAAACAAGCTACAGATGGCCTGAATTTCTATTCTAACAGAACAGCCACTACCAGCAAGTAGCATGTCTGTGATCCCTGCACAACTCAACAGAAGATATAGATGGAAAATGGAAAATTTTAACCGAAGTTAATTGCCATTATTTATACTCAGTTAGTTCTATCACTCATATAAAATGAAGTTTGTTGCAGTTTCTGTTTTAAATCCACTGTAGGGACTTGAAAAAATTAATTTATTTAAATACAGTTATTTTACTGTTTAAAAATTTTTATCTAGTCCTGTTTTACTAAAAATCAATATTTATTATACAACATATTTCCTATTATCCTGCATGGAACAAAGTATTATAGGAGGAATACAAAATTTGAAACGTGATCTTCAGCTTGCTGAAATATAATCACATGGAAACTGAGTAAACTGTAAAGAAAAAGAATGCAGTATCTCATAATGCACACAATTGTGAGAGGAAGAAAAGCCAGTAAGAAAGCTGCTCCCAGTTCAGAAATGCTTTGACACCAGTGAGCTGAATCTCCTGACTGGAGACAGGAGTTTGCTCGCCCTGTGTTGGCAGAGCTTTCCAAAGCCAGAGGCTGCTCGTGGTAGGGATGTGAACTGTTTTCACAAGGCTACCAGCAACAGCTTTTCCAGTGCCTGAGCCCAAAGAGAAACAAGCTTTGCTCTGGGTATGCTGGTCAGGAACTTCACTATCTTCAGGCATTTAGTCATGTCTAAAACCCCACAGATGTGGAAGCAGCAATGCTTCTTGTAGGCAACTGGTGGGACACAACAGTGAACCCAGTGCCAAATTCCAAACCCAGGGAAGCAACACTGAGCCTTCCTGACAACATCCTCTTGGTCAAGTCTGTTCTGATCTAGGATCCTGGAGCTGCTGTAACCATGAGGCTGGAAAGCAAGGATTTTTCACTGTTAATACAAACGACTTTGTTTATACACAACAAAAAATACCTTTGTGTATTTAAGTCATCACTTGTGATTTTTCGCATGTCACCTGAAATGGAATCTGAAAGCATCCCTGGAGCACACAACTCCAGCTGTACCATGTAAGGAAAACAGACCTTGTATGTTTTCAAGTCAACTTTGCTTGAATCTATTGTAGTGTTTTTGAAATTTGCAGCCTCAAAGCTATCTCTGACTCACCTCTTTCTTCAGCAAAATCAAAACAAGCCATCAGAATAATTCAACTGCACCATGGCAGTTATTTTCTATTTCCTAGGTTTTCAAGCATGACTGGATGGCAGCCAGTGCCAAATGCTGATTTTCGTAAGGATAACCACAAGCTACCTAGGGAAGGGAAGCAAGTTGCCGGCTGACATCTCATATTTCATCTATCATAATTTGTCAGCTACCCAAGGAGGGTTTCTAAAAAGAGGATCTCAACAGCACTTCAAGAATTTTATTTTTCAGATAATGCTCACAGTTGACAAAAACTTTAAAACTCGAAATGAAGCAGATATCCTGAGCTATTTCACAATTACTTCTACATGCGGAGGTTTTCTGGATCAAGCAGCTCTAAAATGGTGATACAAATGACACTGCAGCAACACTGACACTTAAAAATAGAGCTGAATTTAATTACCTTCATTTTGCAAAGCAGACTGAAGTACCATAATTTTTACCACACAATCTCATTGTTGCTATAGAACAATCTAAACATTAAATGTATTTAAAAAAAACCAGGTTATTTGTGCAAATTCAACAATTACAGCATCCAAGATAACTAAAAAATGGTGACCTAAATCAAAATAATTCCAACAGAAATGCACCTGAAATCCATGATTCTAACAAAGAGAACGTTTTAAAACCTACGCCAAACAAGAAAACAAACAGCTGCAAATTCTAGTTTATAGGGACCAAGAGATATCTCACGAGCTTCAAGTTAAACAAGTGTAAACCATTGCAGAGGCTGTCTGCAATGCCCAGCTGCTGATGCACTAATGATTATCAAAAAGGGATCAAGAAGCTTTCAGGAGAAGTGAGGAAAAAGTGAATATTCTACTTAGAATATTAAGTATATACCTACAGACCAAGACTGCTTTGCAATATTTTATATTCTACTTAAAATGGCCGGCTGCTGTTCACCGGAAAATTTTGGTGGCATGCAGGAGTTTTGGTATCACTTTCCACCAATTTTAAACAATATGAACTGGTCCATCATACAATAATCTGAGCTGCAGTTTCAACTGCACAGAAATAATGTTTACTGCCTAATGAAGGTTGTCCTACTCAGTCTGACTGGAAATGCATTTTCATTTGACTTCTCTCGTTTAGGAAAAGCTGTGCAGTACCCACCCCTCTAGCTTGGGGCTCGAACAGCCTGTTCAGCTCTGCTCAGCCATTAACTGCCCATGTGACCCTGCACAAAGCACTTTTCAATGTGTCAGGCTGGGATAATAGCCCTTTTCTACATCATAAGAGTATTTGGTGCATAAGGATGTTAAGGAGCGCAAATTGCAGGGAAGGCACAATTGTAACTTTGCAGAGAGGGAAAGATTAGTCTCCAGTTATTCCACAATCCCTTGTCAAATTCAGGTGTGGCGGAAACAGGCAGAAGGTTGGTGAGAATTACTGATTTTCTTGGATTTTCAAGTGCCTTATAGCCATAGCAACTGGTTTAATTTTGTTAAGATATTGTGTTGATTTCTTTGTAGAAATCAAACTGTTGGTGCCTTGAAACCTGACAAAAGCAAGCAGTTCCAGGTGGGTCTTGGCTTCCCCTTCTCTCTATTTATCAACCTTAGCAAGTGCCTTTATTGGTCTCAGTGTTTCTGGGACTCGTTTGTTTAGTCCAGATTCAACATCCCTACATCCCTGTACACGGAACTGAACTGCCCACAGAAAAACCAACACAAAACAACCCCCAGATTTTGCCCAGAATCAAAAGGCAGAAGCACTAACACAGGAAAAATGATTTATCTTTGACACTGGTCACAACTTGGCAGCCAGCAAACGTGTCAGGTCTACTGAACAATTCCCACATGACACAGGAGAATTCAAAAAAACCCCAGCCAAACAAAAAACCCCAAACCAAAGGAACCAGAGCTCCTGCTCTAGCACCCAATAACAGAAAATGAGCAGTAGGATCCTGGATTTTTCAGGGAAAGGGAAGTATCTCTGCATTGATGGAGACGGGGTTTGTTTTCAGTTTGTGATGACAACAGGCACCAGAGGATTCTGTCATTAATCTGCCTCCAGCTGTGGTGCTGGAGAGCACTTGACACATACAACTGAACTTAGCATTTAATTTCCTTTCACCTACATGGCAGGGTCAGGGGACTGCTGGGCATTCCCCTGCATTTCAGGACTGCAGCTCTGTGCCTCAGTGCAGCTAATTGGGGATTCTGGTGGGTGACCCCTTCCTCAGCACCTCGCAGAGCCACCAGACTCATCTCTCTGAATATGAATGCAGTGGCTTTCAGGCCAGAACTCCTCCTTAAAGATAAAAATGCATTTGAGGATGATGCAGAGGATGTCAAAATCGTGCCTCAGATTTGCTACTGGCCCCCAGGACATGGAGAAAGGTTAGCCTGGATATTGCTGGCAGGCTGCCTGAACTCCACTGTTAACTGTAAGGACTCAATCTCTGCCACTGCCAGAATGAACCCTGCACTCAGACAGGGAACCAAGCGGATGGAGGGAAGAGATTAGTACAATGAGAAAGAAAAAAAGAAAGAAAAAAAAAAGTAATGGGATAAATAATAACACTGCAGGCCTTTAAAGACAAAAAGATTGCTGGAAAGAAAATACCACATCAGATTTGTTTCTAATAAGAAAGTGAGATTCTGCCAGGAAGCCCTGAAGAGGAAAACTACTAAATCTTCTTGACACTGATCCTTGGAACACAGCAGAATAATACATTTTAATACAGTGCTGAATTTTAACAAACAGCAAAGGCCTTATTAAAATGTTAAGCAAAGAAACAAAAATTTATCAAGATTGAGTCTATTAATTCCTTGTAGCTGTAAATATAAAAGGGAAATAAAATACATCTACTCTACTACATTTTTATCGGTGTATCAGAAAGTGTCCTGACAGTTAGAATAATCAACAAAAAAGCATGAGCATGCTTAGATTACTGTTGTGACAACTTATATCTGGGGGCGAGCTAAACAAAAGAGAAATCCTCTCCTTACTATGTATAATATGTCTTCAAAAGATTAAAATTATAGCTTTGTTTTTCTACAAATTCAAATAATTTTCAAGGGAAAATCTCTTACATGTTAAAGACCTTCTATGAATATCATAATTCAACATCTTTGCAGCAGGACAAAAAAGCAATGAGAAGTATATGATAATTCTTCTAAATTTCCTCATATTAACTTTTCCTACAGCTTTCAGGTGCAGTCAAAACCTAAGGAAAAATTACAACTAACTATAGCTGGCATGTTGCTAACACAGAATTCTGAATGGCAAGGATGTCACTGGCTGCTCTGCCAAGTCCTGTTTACAAACCTTCAGCTTTCCAGTGACTCAAAAGAAGAAAATAGCTCACTGTGTGTAATATCTGCAAATAGATACAGAACATTTTCCCATAAAATGAATTATTAGCTTACCTAATTAGGTTGAAAGATGTGGTATAGGCTATTAATAAACTGAATCAAAACTGCTTAGCAAATAAAAATTACTCAGTCACAACATCTGAACTGAGTTTTCACTCAAAGGTAACTAGAAATCTCAGCAGTATTGAGTATGGTTTGCAACAGCTGCATAGATTTTTATTATGGTGCCAATATAATAAATGAGAAAAACTTTGCAATTTACCTTCTGATAAGTAGGTGGTCTTTGAACAAGACTACAAAGTAATCTTCAAATAAAACAAACAACAAGGAAGCAAGCCTGAAAATGGTAGATCAATTGCTTTCATTAAACACATACCAGTATTCTTTCAAAGATTCATTTGTTTTCGACAATTAGCTGATGATAAAAGAACCTTCCAGATCTTCCAAGGAGTCAATAAAAGACTAAAAATCTCCAAGTTCAGTAAACATCCCTGTTGTCTGTCCCAATAATCCTCACCTGGCTGCAAGTTGTGGCAAGCCCTGCTGTGTCTGGCCTGTGGCAATGCTGGCACACTGTGTGCTAATAAAAGGAAAACTCTCTGCACCTGACAAACCTCCGGAGCTCATCTCCACAATCCCACTGGTTGATCATGTCAGCCTGGGAAACTGAACTGAACCCAGGTGGAGATCGTTGAGAAAATTGGGGCCTCTTTTCACACAACAGCTGGAGCAAATAAACACAAAACTGTCCAGCTTAGAATCTAGAGGCAAAAAGTGAGATGAGAATATAGACCTTCATCAGACAAGGACATTGATCAAGCTGTGAAGACATTGCTTTTACCATTTAATCAAGTATTTATGGAAGTCCAATACAAAGCTGCATTTACAGAAAAGCAGAACTCCACCTTAAATGTAAAGGTGTAAAGGGAAGAACTGGCTTTTCAATTACTTTGGAGATGCTCTGTTGTTTAATAAGGAAACTACTATGTATTACCCCTTAATAGCAGCAGCAGAATTGGCTGGCTGAAGCCTGGCTGGGGGATTGATTTTCCATTAATTCATTTCACTTAGTAACATACAAACACTGTTGGCCTTGTAAACTTTCCTTCTACCCTTTTTGGACTCCTCAGACACATCCAACTGAGATGCAGGCCCCTAACAGAGGATTTATTGACGTTCAAACCACAGCCTTCAGCAACAGGGTTGTCTTTGAGCCCATTTCTATACTTGGTCTGCATTTACTTGCACTTTTAAATGTTTAAATGTTGACATTCTCAGATGGCACAGTAGTCAGAAGACCAGCAATTCCTAATTCTTGTATTCTTAGGCAACTGCCTCAATAAGGGCAAGAGAGCCAGGCTGAGATATATCCTTATCAACAAATGCTGCTTCCCATCACCAATTTCACACTGATCTTAATACACATGCATTCCTAAGACAAGGAAAGTAATTAAAATACCTTCTCCCCAAATAACAGCTATGTTACATTTCTCAGCGCAGGGTTTTGACTGAAGTACCCACAGTGTTGGCTCCTTTACAAAAGCACAACTAATTCAGTGCTCAGTACGTTTAACATTTTTTGACTGCTAAGGCCACCTGGAAAAAGACAGCAAGGCCTTTCAGCTCTAGCCCAGCAGCTCACACTTAACTCAAGTGTCTGGAATGAGCTAAAGGATAAAAAAGCAATGAGACTGGGGTTTAGATGACCTTTCATTCACAGCACTCCTGCTTAATCAGTATACAGCAAAGTCAAGACATTGACTGAACGGTTTTATCCAAATTCTTAACTTGCAGTGAACAAATGGACTCGAATTTGAAGCACAGGCACCAATGGGACATGGAAGGGTGCTAATCTGATTCTAATGAAGAGAATCTCCCAGGTTAACTCCCTGGGCAGAGTCTGTGCACAGCACAGAGTGACAGGTGAAGGGAGCAAACAGGACACAGCTCCTCTGCAAGCACACTGCAGCCACAGGCCAGCCCTGGGACACAGGGGCCAGAGCACAGGAATTCCAGGACAGCAGCTGTCAGCCTCCTTACATCTGCACTGTGATTAGGACAGAGGATTAACATATTTGGATTTAGATATTTTAGATATTTATGGATTTTGATATTTGCAAGAAATGCTCCAACACAAATGACTAGTGGTGATATATTTAGTATTATTTTTAAAGAAAATCACTAACTGCATTTAGATTTTATGGAGTAAAAGAAAGAATCCTACAGATAAACAAACAATCATGTAGCCACAGGATGCTGGTTTATAAACTAATGAAAACACCTACACATTAAGCTAGCTTGTCACTGATAAAAAACCCAAGACGCTACAGAAACATTGACCAAAACTTACAGAACAATTCCCAGAACAATTTTTAGTGTATAAATCAAGCAGTAATTGAAAAAAATAAAGGAAATAATTCAAACCCAATGAAAACAACACAAAACTAAAAAGGTTTTGTTAGTAAGGGGCCTTGTGAAGGTCCAACACCACGCCCAAAACAAAGCAGGCATATCTCCAAGAGCAGGCAAGGTCCCCTGCAGCCCTATTCAGTCAAATTTTGCCATTCCCAGGATCCCACAGCTTCTCCAGGCACCGCACTCCCAGCCCCACGCCAGCCTCCACCCTAAGAATGCGGCGCCCTGTCTCCCCATCCAGCATGCCCCTCTTGTCCCTGGCAGCGCACGCCGAGGGCAGGCTGGCTGCTGCACTCAGCAGGGCCAGGCAGGGGGCCCAGGAGCAGGGGAGGGTGACCCCGGCCCTCCCGTCCCTTCCCAGCCCTGAAGCACCTCAGAGGGAGAAAGGCCCTGTGTGGGAGAGCTTCAACGCCATTTGCTACTGACTTCACACTGCTCCCACTACTCTGCTAACATCAAACGCTTATGCAAATTTCAGCTACCACCCTGCTAGCTAAAATACTATTAATAATTAAACTGACCAAAAACCGCTCTTTTTCCCCCTATTTCCTGTAATGAAATAATGACAACATAGTGCATTAAGGACAAATTTTTGTCCTTAATGCACTATGTTGTCAAAATGTCTGAGAAATTACTCTTTTTCTGAGAAAAAAGGTCAAAATCATGCGCATATCACAGAATTCCTGCACCAAACTGATTTTTGCCTAACGGAAGTTACACACAAGGTGTATATTTGTAGCTTTATCTATAAGTACAAGTAATTTCACAAGCATTTCATGGATGAGATACCTGCTGTCTCCTCCCAGAGAATACCGTCAGGCTATTAATCTTTTGAAGAAAAATACAAAATTAATTAACAACGTAAATCAAAGTAGGTAAGACAGAAACTTACTCTTTAAAAGGACTGACTAATCTTCTAGTCAAATTCTGATCAAATATCTCAGCATGTCTCCTCCAGAAGCAGAAGAAACAGTAGGTAATGATCTTTATTTTCAATAACCAGTAGCACTGCCCTGGTTTTGGACAGTCCTTTCCCAAACTGGCTGTGACCCTCTCCCGGTGGCCCCAGAATGAATCCTCCAGGCCTATCCAGTCTGAATTATTTTCTGACTCCACCAGTGAAGCTTAGAGCAAATACTTAAGGAATCTTTTCTTTAGTCACTGTGAGATATTACGGCATTTTAGCCACATTTCAATGCATACTTTAAAAAATCTAGTTATCAAAGTTTAATTACTTTTAATGAAACTACTGACTCCTGGTTTTAAGGTTAAGAAAATAGTCAATATATGGAAATAGCAAAACAGTATTTAGCAGCTGAGAAAACCAGTAGAAAGTCCTAAAGAGCTTATTTTAACATGTTAACAAAAAACCTGTGCATAATACAAGTGCACACTGCATCCCAAGAGCTCCTTTACGCTCTATAACAAAGAAAATAATTTTTCCTTTTGCTGCAGTAAGATAAATATATACCCAACAGTATGATCCAACTACCACTCACCTTTCCACAATATCTTCAACTCCTATTTGCATTTGGGCTTGGAAAACACTATCTTTATTTTGGGGGGCAGAGGGGTGTTCAGCAGATTTCAACAAAATTGATCCAAAAAAATGGTAATCTGCAGCCACAAATGCAGCAGTCCTTAAAGGCAGTATAGTGAATAACTGACATTGATGAGAAGCTCTAAATGTTCCTGCTGGGATTTAGACACGTGACAAAATGCTTCCCTGTGAAATCACACTGCCTGATGGAGCAGTGAGAACAAGATGATGTGTTCAAGCCAATGTTTCTTTGAATTTCAGCAGAGGAGGAGTTCCCATTCACATCTTACACCGCTTCTAACTGAAATATATTCAAGGAACTTCTCTGCTCCATTTCTCACCATCAGTTTGGCAAGTTGAACAGTAAACCCAACAGCACCATATGGTAGAAGACAGCTGAGAGATAAACGTGTTGTGTAATGTCAATCCTAATGAGTGATAGAAATAAAACTCCAAGAGCTAAATATCTGGCTTAAGCATCAAAAAGTCACAGTTAAGGATAAAAGCCTATTGTACAGCCAGTGCCAAATCTTTCCAAACTGTAATATTGTACCTTACAGATGTGTGGTGCCACTTTCATTCCTTACAGCAGCCTGACTAAAGCAATATGCATTCTCCCAAAGCCTCAGTGAAGAGCTCAGCAATGCTCTGAGCTATGCCTAAAAGCTCAATGCTGCTGCAAGAGAAAGGGAATGTAAACACACACTTTTATCCTTCTCCATTTGAGTACAGAGATGAATGGAAGAGAGAAGCAGAAGCTATTTTCACACTAATTCAGTACAGCTTATTGCATATGTAAAAATTCAACTTGAAAAAGCAGATAGCATTTGAGGAAATGCAGGTTTTAGGAAGTCTTAAGCATTTTAGCTGTATTTTTCTTCAATATCAATACACTACTGACAATCCCAGACGCAGTTTCACTTCTAGACACACAGCAAGCAAATCTGTTCTCCCTCCTACTCCCTCCACTCCTTTAAAAAATATTCCTATAGTTCAATCTTTCCCACTAATATGGTGAGAGACTCAGATATGGTAATGCCTTCAAAGCTCTGATTTTTAATTTTTTTCCTAGCCTCATTCTTCTTGTAGAATACATCCACAAACTGGAGAGAATTAAGTCCCCACCAAGAGCGCCCGTTATTGAAACCCATCTGTATGGGCCTAGAGTTACAAAAGCATCACAACCTGACACATTCATGGGCAGAAAAAAATGTGCAGAACATTCCACAGAAAACAATTTCTCTTGCAATATACAAGACAAGTACACATAGAGGAACAAGCACTGAGGAAACCGAGCCTCCTGAACAGTCCCCCCAGCTCATGGGGTGCATTACCTGAATTCCCCAAAGGAATCAATCCTGACTTCCGTGTGCACCTGCACTGGGTTGGCAACAACGATAAGAACTTCTCAAATCCATTTTCTTGCGCCCCAGATCCTGTGTTCAGTGCTGGACCCTGATGGTAAGGAAGACACTGAGGAGCTGGAGCTGGTGCAGAGCAAGGCAGGGCAGCTGGGAAGGGTCTGGAGCATAATTCTGATGAGAAACAGCTGAGAGCGTTTAACCTGGAGACAAAAAAGGCTCAGGAGCTGCTCCAGGATATTGCAGCCAGGTAGGGCTGGCCTCTTCTCACAAGCAATTAGCCATACAACCAGGGAAATGGCCTCAAGCTGTGCCAAGGGAGTTTCAGCTTGGGCATCAGGAAAAATTTCTTCACTGAAAGTGTGGTAAAGGCATTGGAGCAGGCTCCCCAGTGAGGCGGCTGAATCCCCATGGCTGGAAGCGTTTGAAAAACAAGTACACTTCATCACCCTGAAGAATCTTTTCAAACCTTAATGACTGTGTGATTGCCTCCTGCTGCCCCCTGCCCTGCCCAAAGGAACCACTGCTACAGGAAGCTGACACAAAAGGTCTCTGCCTTTTCTCCCTGAACTACACACAGGTGTTTTATACAAGTTTTCACAACTAACAGTACTTTTAATCTCATGCTGTTTCTTTTTAGAACAAAATCATAAAGCTCATATTCAACACATCCAGCTGCCCCACATTTTTGTCCTCTTGGCATATATGTTACCTATTACTACATTCTGTTAGCCTTATTTCATAATAAATGCTCCATTATTAACAAAATGAAGACTAAGAATTCTTATCTGTTTCTCTTCTAATATTTGGTTCCACACATTTGGAGGTTACGGATCTAAGCTCTTTGGTACTCAGACCAATTCAATTTTAGTCTGTCAAGTACCAAAAAGTTTTCTCCATGGTTTACTCTACAAAGTTATTACTACTCTTCTGTTACTTCTTAATTGAAGTTGAAACATGGCAAATTTCAATTTCCATGTAATGTAGTCAGAGACACTCACTGAAAAGATTGACTATAAACGATAACTCAAAGTAAAAGGCACATTTGCTCACACCAGCTGCAGGCCTACGGAGGGATAATGTCAGGAACACAACCCTGGACAGCAGCACCAACATCATGTTCAGACACAAGTTGGAGGCCAGTTTTTATAAATGCTACCTCAATTATCCATGGTTTTGAATGTAGAAAATTTCATTGCTTGAGCTGAATTTTCTCAGATGCAAGTAGATGAAGTTTTTTTTCACTTGTCCAGAAAACAAAAAAGTGTAATTATTTTTTTGAAATAGACGTATTTCTCATCTAAATAATCTCTTCTATAATAGGAATGCAGAATACAGAATGCCTAATGCAACACTCACTTAAAAATCTAATTGTCCAACCAATATGTCAAAAGTGACTTGACTTTTAAGGGCAAGATGATGCTGAACCTGATCCAAGTTTGTTAATTAATAGCCTCCCTAGATAAATTCTTTTTTACTGTTGTACTTGATTACTAAATCTCTCTGCTTCAAGGCAACAGATGGCTTCAATTCCCCCAAATCAAAAAGTCCCTAACTCTCCATACTACAACCTAAATTTAGTTAGATGCTTAAATATTAGTATTATTTTTAATTGAATAATGAAACAGCCATGGATAGGAGAAAAATTAAATTTGAAATTTCCTGCACATTTACAAGTTCAGACAATTATTTCTACATTCCTGTTGTTTAGTGATCAGCAAGTAAAAAACAAACAAAAAAAAAAAACAAAACAAAAAAAAAAAAAAAAAAAAAAAAAAAAAAAAAAAAAAAA